>JAQGBZ010000491.1:0-40584 GCA_034687125.1 Neelides folsomi
TTTTTCTATTGGGCATTATGAAACAATGGTCGATTATAACATTATATTTCTCGCCCCGTTACCGGTCAAAGTTCGTACGTAACTTACACTGGAGAATAAATTCATATTAGTTAACGGCTCTTTTTAAAGTAAATTAAAGCAAACAATTATTTTTAAAACGGATGCACATTGACTGTGCCAAATAAGATGATAAATAAAATTCAGGAATAGCATAATCACACCATTACAAAACTTATATAATATTTTATCTATTATGTAAAAGTTTGAATTTACTGATATTTCTAAAAAAAAAGTTATATAGTTTATTGAATCTGATAGAGAGCTCAATTTCGACTCGTCTTGTGTAAAATGTAATTATGTGCCATAACCGTACAAAGAGTCTGAGACCTTGAAATTACAAAGCTACATGTTACATTTAATTATTCATTTGTATAAGATTTGTCGTTATTTAGTATAATAAAACAATGATTTATCTTAAATCCTCAATCTAATGTTATTATTGCATCATATAATTTAAGCATTTTGACTTCGGCATATCCGATAAATGTGATTATCTACGACTGATCCAATACTCACTAAATGTCTAATCTAGTTAACTTAACTAAAATATCATTTCTATAACCTAAAACTGTATTGCTGCCTACTTAAACCATTATATGTGAGTAAAGTTCTAGGATGACTAGCTAAGGCATAAAATTTGTAAATAAATAAGTGAAGGTCCCATACAATTTTCAGGTATTAGAATTTGAGGTTTGAATTTATTGAATTTAAATATTGTTTACCAATTACATGAGCCATGGTTAAAGGGAAAAAATAATTAATTTTGTATTAATTTTGAATTAATTTTAAGTATAATTGCCGTCCATTTTCAATTCCTCATGAAATTGTGCTCTCGGGTCCAGACGATGGTGGGTTTTTGTCGGTTCCACTTTCGGGATTTTGATTGGAGGTGGTGTCACCTTCATCCGCTGCTTGCGTCCCTTCTTGTCCGTTTTCCATCGGTTCGTCTTCGGCCTTGTTCTTTCCGCAGCATGCACCCATTATCTACGAATTAATCAGTGTTAGATATTGCATAATGTTAACCTTTGGCATTTTATAATACCTTACGATGTTAGATGTAGATTGCACCTCGTAAAAAAACAAAAATGACCTGAAAATCAAATACAATTTATCAATTTCAATCTTTAACTTTAATAAATCAATAAATGTTCTTTAGCTTTATAAAGGAAATGTTTAGTAGGTAATGATGTCGTGCTTGTACCCTGAGTTGAAGGGGGCTGAAGAACTCGGAGGGCAATTGGCGCCCGGATGGATTGGACTCGGGATGGGAGAGAAAAAGAAAATGGTCTTTCTTTGGGAAAAGCAAAAAGTGAAAACAAGATAAGACTCAAGAGAATATATTTGAACTCCATTTAAAATTTGCTTGGATACAACGAAAAAATAAATTAAAATATCTGAATACTCGTTACAACATAAATAAAACGATTACACAATAGATATCCAATATATTATCTCGAAAACGCAATTAATGTGAGACACAGGTCCTTATGGCACTGCACAAAAACATATAGTTTGTTTAGATTAAAAAATAGTTTTATAGAGATTTTCATATAAATCTATTTTTAATTTCAAAACAAACTACTTGTATATGTTTTTTGTGCATACCTAACCTGTGTCTCACATAAATTGCGTTATCCAGATATTATTATGGTAAAAAATGTAATTCATAAAATGTTCTATATATCTCTCTGTATAATACAATAATACGTTATGGTAAGTAATAAATATAGGATTATTATTCTAACGTTATTTAACAATTTTATTAATTAAGCAAATTTTGTTCTTATTATAAGTGAAAGTTAAACGTGAGAATCTCGTAGGTCATCTTCCTTCGAAAGAATTGCATGTCCTTTTCACAGAAATTGAACGGGACATTTCTTGAGATATGCTCTGCAAATTGACACATGAAAATGCCGCAGTCGTAAGCATTTACCTGTTCGGGGAGTTTATCCTGAAAGGAAACACAATTTTGTAAAATTTCTTTAAAAGTTATGCCACACTTGTTCAATTTTTTTTAGAGTATGTTGGTATAATAAAATAAAATTAGGAACTTACTCCCCCGTACAGTTGTGTGGTTTTGTAGTCTTTGAATGTTAAATTAAAACTCGGATTTTGACTCTTGAGTATAAACCTAACGACCCTTAGATAATCAGTGAATTTCTAAAAATGAAAAATAATGGTTGTTTTGAAAAAAAGATTATTTAGTTAATACATAATTAACCCTTCAGCGTGGAAACAAACGATGGAAACAAACGTTATTTTTATGGGCTGATATCAAAATCTGATTATGAATAATATGGGAAACAATTTTCAAATGTGCATTTGGAAACGGGGATGAATTTGAGCATTCAAAGTTCCGTTTTGTGAGAAACTTATTTTACTTCCTATGTCGAAACCTTCCACATAGTTATTGTAATTTTATTATAAAAAGTACATTTAATTATATAATGCACATTAAATATCTCGAAACAAGGATCAATACAAAGGGCCACATTGCATTTTGGACAAAAGAATCGGGTCCGCTTTTGAGTTTTGTTAATTGAACACACTTTGCACCGACAAATTCCAATTGGGTGATGAAGAGTTGATTGATTTCTCTTGGGGAAATGTTTACCGACAAGCCGATTTGGAACTTGTTGACTTCTTTGTTGGACGTCCAGAGTAGCAAGAAGTTGTGACACCAATTTGGAACGGAAGATTAAAATGTTGCAATTTGGATTGATTGATTTGAACATTGCAAAGGAATTGTAAATAATGAGATCCAAGAGATGAAGGAACAATTTGATATACCATCGAATACTCTTCCGGCTTACGTTGTATGGACTAATTTCCATGTCCGCCAGGTCAACTGATCTTGCAAAGTTGTTGTAGTCCAAGATGGATATTGGCTTCTGGATCGGGTCACCAAAGTTCCTTTCGATCCTTCCGTTCCTTTCAATCATTTCATGGTGATGGCAGGTTGAAATCATATGAACGTTTCTTTTTGACCTCCATTGCTCAACCTGAATTCCATTTGAGGTCCACGCTTCAGCTTGACCCTTGGGAAGATTTACTAACAACAATGATTCATCAATCGCTTGATCCTGATGGGGGATTAACATTTGACCAAATTCATTCATTGCCATTTCCCAAAGTTCCTCTTCATTTTTCTCATTGTCACCTGGAACTTGATCTTCATTGTTTGAGAAATGGAGAAAGCGGAGAATTTCTTTGTATCTGTCAGAGGTGAGGATGAACGGAATCATGGGTCCTCCCACAATTGAATCACGACTCCAGAGCAATTTTCGGTTTCCTATCGATTCCCATCAGTATTTGTACGCAGATGAACCTCGAAAGATTGTTGGTTCACTTGTGAGGTTTGTCCATGTTTTCATTCTTTTTGTATTCCTTTGTTTCATGACCTCAGAGAGCCAGTGTTGTTCAGCAAAGCGATTGGATTCCCTCACAATTAAATTCTTCGTTTCATCAGAAAGCAGAAGATTGAAGCATTTAATTTGTGTTTCTCTCTTCCTCTGGTACGGTCCACCCAGAGAGTTGATTGTCAAATGTTTCGACATAAGGAGTAGGGTCGTGTGCCTTTGTTTTATCCAGTTCCATGTGTAGGATGGTGCGGAGAGTTGTTGAACATTTGGTTGTCGTTGCTCATCCATTTGAATCGGAGTGACATTTTCATTTTGTAGTTCATGTTGAAAAGTTCCATTTCTTATTAGTAAATTAAAATAATTTATTTTATGTAAAGGTTATAAAATTATTGTTTATTTAGCATTAAGTTTTACTATTTAAATCCACGAAAGGATCTTCATCGTTAGTTTGAAAACTATCCTCATCATCCGACTCAGGTTGACGAGGTAAGTCGTTGAATAATTCATTGTCCATCATAGGATTAACAAAGATTTGATCATCATCATTCTCTTTGTCAGATTCATCAGATGAAATCTCATAATTGACTAGTTGAATTCTTGACATACTCACCTATATTCATACCCAGTAATATTGAGAACTTTTAATTTATTCAAGTGTAATATTCTATTATATAATCAATATTTAATTTACCTTTATTTATCTCAGGTGAGTCGGTTTGTTGATTAATTTAATGTAAATTGGAAAGAACATTATGGATGGGCAAAATCAATAGAGAATTCGAATTCACTTTTGACTGGTATGAACGTACAACCAGTCCATATTTTTAGAGGTTTTGTTAGTGGTGTGAACGTGTTACCATCCCATAAAATTCATCATATTTAAATTGGTAAAACATATTTACTAGTCTACAAATTTGACGTCTTTATAAACGGTAAAGCATTGATACCAGCCCATGAAAATGAAGGTTTCTAAGGTGGTAAGACATCTATAACGCTTCACGCCAAAGGGTTAAATTTGGTTATGAGACAACAACAGAAAAATACTCATTGAATGAATATACCTTTATGCACGGCTTGTTGTCGTGATTTTTGGAATCATAAAGAGAAATCTTCTTTATTTTATTGTCGAGAACAATTAGAATCCAATGACTAGAAACGTTGACAGGAACCATCACGAGATCAAACTCAAAAATATTTTTCTGAAATGTAATTGAATTTCAATATACAATTAAATGCGTTTTATATTCCTACACAAAAGCTCTTCGTTTTGTAGGCATGAGTCTTTTTATGATATCTTATTTAAACAATTCGATAATAAGAAAAGGTTCATCATAATTAACTTTACCCCCATAGAACAATCTTGAACTGCTGGGCAATCTTGACCATTGGATTCTAGCAATCGATAAAAAAAAGTCTGATAGATAAAGACTGAAGGAAGAGAAGTATCGTTATTGTTTCTGTCTTGGATCATTTCTAAATAGAAATCAATGACCTAAAAACAAAACCAATCAAAATGATCATAAAACAATAATAATATATAATACAAAAAGGGTTGTGTTATAAATTTAATTTAGTTTAATTTATTTATATTTATGTACCCGATCCGATATCCATTCTTTGCGGTAAAGCTGGCGAAGTTCCAGAGTTATTACACCGATCCCGTACTTCACAGCAATCCGTTTGTTATTTTCACTCTCAAGCTATTTTTACAAAATTAATAACAAATTAAAATTTATTGGGAATCTTTAAAACATCAACCATAAGTTATAATTTGAATATTGAATGAGTAAAACACTGACCGTTTCTTTGACATGTTCGAGCATTGCTGGAGTTATTTCTTTCATTGAATATTGACTGTGTTTCTCTTCAAGACACTTGTTAATTTCTTCCTCTTTTTTAGGCAGATCTAAATCAGGAAAAAGATCCTCCTCTACTTCTACTTTATTTTCATCATCAGCAGTAATCTCGTCAAGTGCCTGTGAAATCTCCATTGGGCTTGAGAGTATCTTCCTAGGCCCAAGGCTAGTGTTTCTTTCAGGGCTCTTCGTCCTTCTTCTCAAAATTTCCTTCTCCATTGTCTCTGTTCTGGGATTCTTCGATGAAAAGTAAGGGGACGAACGTCTAAACACAGGAGTGCTCAGATGTCCAATTTTCCTCACATGTCTCATTCCATTTGTTCTGGATGGTGTTTCGGGTTTTAATTCTCTCAAAACGTTAGTTGAAAGTTTGGAGGGTGAAGAAATTATCTGCATCGTTTCGTCGTTTGAATTAGAAGTCGGACTGCTTTCTTCTTGAGGAGACTGAATAATGAATCCTTTATTGAAACAACCAGGGCTGCTGTTTTCTTCGTTTTCCCTTTCAAGTTCTTTTAATTGTTCAGGTGTAGAATCTGGATCTGCGAACCAGTATGGAGAAATTTTGCTGGTGGGGCTTACTTCCACAGGAGAAACTTCCTTGGCACGTTTTTCTTCTAACCGTTGTTTAAACCCCTGATGAAATTCGTCTGATTGTAAATAGAGTTTGAAATGATTGATGTCTGCTCGATTGTAGTTTTGTCTAAGCATCATGTTGATTTCTGGAAAATTGGCCTGATCTCTGAAGTAATTTAAGAATTTTCGTGCCACTCTCTTCTTCCTCTCATCAGTATTGACTGTGACGCGATATCCTTGCCCCAAGAATTTTGGTTGATTCAGCATTGAAAGAATGGATGATTCGTTGGCAGCATCTTTAAGTGGAACATCCTCCAAGGATTCACAATATTGCTTAAATAATGGCCAATAAAGTCTTTCCTTCTTTGGAGTTTCTAAAATTAAAGATCAATCCATTATTATAAGTTGAACTTAATTTGACGAAAAATGGTAAAATATAGCGAGCGAAGTAAATTACAACTTTATATCTTACCGTATAAGCTTTCCAACTATTAGTGTTAGCATACGCATAAAATTATAAATTATATATTATGTAACAATGATTTTATGATTATGTTATAAGGAATTAATAATAAAAATTATTACGCATAATGCGGGGATTTTCCCTCGCTCACGTTCACTCAGCAGTCAGCACATTTAATGAATTAATTCTTGTTTCTCTTTCTGTGTTGACTAAATAATCACAGATTAGAATCACAGGAATGAAAACATTTCGGAAGACATTTTAGGTTAAACGGTGTTAAACGTTTAATTCTAGATTTAAAAACAAAACAAACATAACACCAAGTAAAATAATATAAACAAAGCAAAGAAAATCAAAGAAATGAATTGGGGGATATTTTGTACCTTTACCTCTCTTAAAAGTCAGGGTTTATTCTCTTGTTTAAAAATTGTATTAAAAGTGAAACATTGTGAATGTTATACATTTGCACGTGTCATTCATTTTCTCGATAAATATTTAAATAAGCTTAATTTGAAAGGTGTGATAAGACGTTTGATTAAAAATGATAACTCTCTTGGTCTTAAAATGAGTTATAATATTAAATGCGACATACTGATAGAATTGATTTGTAATAATCATTGTGAAATGCATTATGTTTACTCATGTATTTTTGTATGTCCCTACTCCCTAAAGACAATTCTTTCGTTTTTTATAATTATCACTTCTGATCTCAATCCAAATCACAAACAGCAACTCTTTTATATAATCACCAAAGACGCTGTTGTTTAACTCATAAATAGTAGGTAGGATACCTATGTATACCTATCCCAAGATATGTGCATCGGTCTTACTGTATGTTTTTACGTACAACCTGTCTTTCCAATTTTTATAAATGACCAAGTAATTAATTACTACTATCCTACACTTAAATGATGTTGATTTTGAATCCGATAAAAGAATGAACCGAGTCAAGTTCTGGATGGAAAAATTCCGTCGATCCAAACCAAAACGTAGAAGAAGTGACCATCTCATCCTCATCATCTAACGACCTAACGATCAACATCCAATATACTCGGATCAGTAAGAGTGAGTCGCGTGAATCGGACCCAGGATGAAGGAGCTTTAAGATGGTGGGCGATTGGGCAGACAGACGCTTGATTGTTCTCCCTTCCTTCCGATCTCATCTTATCGGTTTGAGGATCGGCCGACCTCCGACTCCTCTCCAAGATCACCAGTCCGCAGAGGGCTAGCAGAGCAGAACCGAACAAGACTCACAAAGTCCCGTCCACCACCATCAGCTTCCTCAACAAAGGCTCATCTTCTCGAGCTCATCTTGGAACGTTCCCAAAATCCCTCCCTCTGCATAAATGAATATATCGACGTACGTCAAAAGGGAAATCCAGAAGTAATCAAATTATGCTTTTTCTCATAAGGTTTATGAATAAATTATTATGATTGTTGTTTATGTTTACAAAGCGGTCGAAGTGTGTCGAGGCTCCGACACATTTTCCTTAATTAACTTAATGATGGCTGCATTTCCTGCGCTCATCTCCCGTCCCGCCCTCGGCCGTGGGTGAGATGAGCCGGCCGGAGTCTCAGCTTCCTCTTACCCAAGGAGGGAGATGAGAGGAAGTGAGCAAGGCCGAAGATCCTTCAAGCATGTCTTGACCTCCGGCTCAACCGGAACGAGTCCATTCAACGCGCAGGGATCCGCAATTTTCCCCCTCCACGAATGGTCGCCCTCATTAATATTCAGTTCGGGGGATGGTGGCGGGTGGCGGGGTCGGGTCGAAGAAGCTCCGAGGACCCTCCAAACACTTGTCCCGCCTGACCTCCTTCTCCTCACGCAACCCACATCCGGTCAATCCGACGACCGGCAGCCAGTCTCAGCCCACACCTTGGCTGAGCAACATGCTCTCTAACATCCTCTTCGTCGCGACGTTGCTCGCCCTTGCTGCTGCACCTGGTATGAACATTTAACTTTATTTAATCACGAGATTAAACGAATCCTCCAGAGCTAAAACCGGCATTTTGATATTCCATAAAAACTTAGCTTGGTTTTATACATTTTACTATTGTTATAAAATAAACAATATCACTATCAATATCGGTATAAGAGAAAATACCATTTTTCATAATAATTAAGAGGAATTAAAATACAGTTTTTAGGTTTTTATACTTTAGATCCAATTATTTATTTTATTTCGAAATGATTATTCATTTAAAGAATGTTAGGATTAATGTCGTATTATTTCAAAACTTTTATAATTGTTTATATAATTAAGTTTTTATTAAAAAATAACAAAGATCGATTAAAATTTTTAAACATGTTTAAAGGAACTCGGTTGAGGAACTTTCTCCTTCTAAACGAACTTTTAAATTGCTTCCTTTCAATTCTTTCGCTCACTTTCTTCAATGGAAAGGAAGTCGACATTTCCAAAGTCTATGATTATGATTAGTTGGTAAAAATTATTTCATAATCCAAAGATCCAAACTAGGTAAATAAATAATAGCTCATTGTATACTACATAAAATATGGTACGTGTATACATTATATTTATTAGGTATTTATTAAGGTATATAATTAGGTATTGATATTTTAACTCCAAATACCTCCTTTTAGGTTCAATGTTTTATTAGAATAAAAAGCATAAACCTTATTATGAATAATAATTTAATGGGTTTTACTATGTATTGTTTACATTTGCATTGTGCTGCACTAGTTTACATAAGTATTATATGCAATTTTAGTCTCATTTTTCCTATTTTCGTAGTACTTACTGGTTAAAGGTAATTCTTAATTATCATAAGTGCCTATTGGATGAGGCATAGAAAGTTATATTCGTTAATCCAATACATATAAAATATTTAATCAGCTACATAATAGAGCAAAAGACTAAAACTCTTCATTAATTATTAAACTAAAATTTTGAATGAAAATAACATAACGGCTATATGAATTTATATTTTTATATAGAGTAAGTGCAACATGCTTAGCTTATAATTAAATGACAATAAATGTATTATCGCACTAAAAAAGATTTCGAAATGACAATTTCCGTTTATATGTATTCGAGGGTAGTGTTGTACATTTTCGAAGACTCCAAAAATATTTTGTGCTCGTTCATTTCCTCACACAATGAAGTGTACATGTGTAGTAAGTTGGCAAAGTAGGTTAAATATTTTTATTTCTATTCACTTTCACATCACGAGAGTTATTAAATTTCATTTCACTTACAATCCCATACTCACCAACTATTATTTAAGGTGTATATGGTAAATGGATTAACATACTTTTATATCCCAAAATACAATTAAAAAGTACCTGAACCAATATGAATACCAAATAAATAATTGTATTTCGGTTTACAATCATTTTTTATAAAAGCAATACTACCTATACAATATATCTAGGTTTATTATATCTGCGAATATGCCTATGAGTAAAATTGAAAGGTTCTTGTATACATTTGTTATTTATATTCTATCATAACTAGTTTGAGTATTCAGGAGAATAAACAAACTTGAACCTAACTTTTTTGTTATTAATATATTTTATGTATGTGAACCAAATTAAGAGTCAAAATATTGAATTGTCCTTGCGAAATGAAATGATTCATAATTTATTTACTTTAGATCCAGGATGCTACGTGAAATGGTTAATAGGACACAAGTTAAATCATGGACTTCGTGTAGACGGAAATATCACGCTCGAGATGTGTAAACTGGAGTGTGTGCGCCTCAAGGGCTGTGCCGCATTTGCTTTCGGAAGTGGTGAATGTGAACTTGCGACCCGAAGAAGTCGATCCATTAGCAATGTCACACTCGACTATGCCGACCTCGAGAAGAAAACAAGCTATGACGTTTACATCGAAAGGGATGATTGTGGAGCTGGAAAAGCCCCAGTGGGTTTAATTGAACATTTGAGACTCCAACAAGCATTGTCTGAAACAAGTCCGGCATACTCGGCCGGCGGAGTTCCCCTCGATTGCTTTTACAGGCTCATGAGTGGGAAGAGGCTCGTCAAACATCATGTCTTGAAAGGAAAAAGCGTCTCAACGCTCCAAGAATGTCAAGATTCGTGTATTTCTGAAAAGTCTTTCGACTGCCGCGGAGTTTCCTATCGCTATATGCCAAGTGGATATACCTACAACGTGGCAAATTGCGAGCTTTCACCGTTCTACCTCGTAGACAAACTTGGGCATATGAGATACGACTTCATTGACGACTACGACTACGACTATTTCCAGAGGGAACCAAAATGCAATACGAATAATAACGTTGGATTTGGAGGTAATGCAAAAAAATCTTCTTTAGCGCTAATGTCTTGAAGCTTCTTTTTTAATTTCTAATTTGAGTTAAATGAGCAGTTCGGAAGTGCGTTGTGTGTTTAGAGTGTGTGGTAGTATAATTTAATAATGGTGTAATTACATATTTTACGGGGTTGAGTTCCTCGTAAAATTGAAGGCGGAAGATTAAATTAAAAAACGCATATATTTAACAGTATGTTCACGAATTGGGCGTCGGTCGTCGAAGGTGAGAACAGTGGTGAAGTCAAGCGTGGTGAACACACTGATTCAATGCGAATATCTCTGTGCTACAGCCTTCTTCCGCTGTAAGGCTTTCTCCTTCAGGTAACCAATTAAAATTATGATGATCTTCCTTTCAAACCGCAGCCAATTAAATATTAATTTCAACTTTTCCATAAAAAATACATAAATTAGGAAATCCATTCTTTATTTAGACACACTGAGCGAGGAGGAGATCAGCAGTACCATCGGAATGCCAATCCTGACAATTGCCTTCTTCACAATATAGACATCGACACATCTAGAGATATTGAATCAGATAGAGATTTCGATGTTTATGAAATGGGAAGTCTCGTGAACAATGAATGCGTTCTTCTCAGCGACGAAATGAATTTCCATTCTAAGAGACCTGGGAGTTTGGACCGAGATAGAGAACCTGATCGCGAGCCTGTAAGGGACCGAGAACGGGACCGGGAGCCAGTGAGAGATCGAGATCGGGATCGTGAGCCAATCAGAGATCGAGATCGCGACAGGCCAAGAGATCGCGACAGAGATCGGGAGCATGGGAATTATAATTATCTTCCAGACTCAAGTTCCAGAAATCCTCATATCCGACCAACTCAAGCATTCGACCGCCCGTCCGGCCCTGGATATAATGACAGACCTCATTTCGACCGTCCACCACCAACTGGACCGTCACCGCTGCCACCACCTGCTATTGTTGGAGTCCCTGTGGAACCATTTCCACAAGATCGCCAAGAAGCTTGTCTTGTCAAACTGAGACAGGATTACTTCATTCAAGATGAAAATGCTCGAGCGACGTTCCCTGTGAAGACAATTGATGAGTGTAAGGCGGAGTGCCTTCGTTCGATGGAAGTCCTCCGTTTCCCCTGTCGCGTCATGGCCTTCAGGTATAATCCATTTATCTCATTTTCCGAGTGAGGAAGGTCGTCTCATCTTTGATGCGTCGCCAACATGCAAAGCTAGTGGAGTAAATTACATAGGGATAGATTATTTAACTTTGGGCCACAAGACCTTTGTAATGAAATTATGCAAGGAGTGGAACAACTAGTAATTGAGTTACATTGGTGAGGAGAATCATCATCATCACATTGTTCTCCTTTCTAATTAAATTAATCTTCTCCCTACTCTCTAATCTTTTTGTTTTCACTCCGCGGCCCTAAATTGTGCTTAACCTTATTTAAAATCCTTTTCATTTGCCTCCAAAATCATTATTAGTCAATTAAAGGAGGTGATGGACGTGATGAATCAGCATGAAACTAATTCCAATCTTCCATTAAAGGCTCACGTCAAGCTCTGGTGGAAGTTGCCAGCTAGCGGATCTCATGTTGACGCCAAGGAACTTTGAACCAGCCCGAGAACGAGATCATGCCGTGGTTTTTGTAAACGAAGGTGATTGCGGAAACAACTTGGGCGGACCCGGACCAAGCAGATTCCCGGATTCCCCGCCGCCTCCAACTGGATATCCTGGAGATAGATTTTCAGGAGAAAGATTTTCAGGAGAAAGAGACAGGAATAGATTTCAACCCGGGTTTGACAGCCGCTATTCTGGAGAAAACCGCTATCAAAACAATAGATATTTACCAGATCGTCCAGAGCGACCTGATCGACGTTTCCCCCCAGACAGGCCAGATACTCGATACCATGACAGGGAAAGACCTCATGACAGGGAGAGATTTCCTCCTGAACATAATCCAGGATATCCAGGCAGATTTCCGTCCTCTAATGAAGGTGACCGTTATCTCCCCGAGAACCCGTCAAGATATCCACAAGAAAACCGATATTCGGACACCCGATTCGATCGGTTCCGACCTCAAAGTCATGAAAGATTTCCGTCAGTGCCAGCAGATAGGAGATTCACATTGGACAGATATCCACCACCTCCAACAACTGTCCATCTCCAGCAAACCCAACCTTCAAATTCCGAGTCGACCGTCGTTCGTAAGGACCATTAACCCATTATTCTATTTTATTACTTTTTATCACTTGCACTTGATCTCTCCTATTTTTTCACAACACGCCATTTTTAGCAATAATTGATAGAGAACAAATGACTTCCATGTTTTTCATTTTCTGCTGCATTCAATCCAATTTCATTCTCTTGAATCACTCTGTGGTAAAATCAAGTTAGGGAGCAAAATGAATAATATCTCTTATAGAGTGAAGATCTTTTATTGGACAATGGAGGTATTGTTGAGAGCGAGAGATTCCATTGTGTTTCCCTCAATGTCCTCCATGGGCGAGTAATCGCGGAGATAAAGTGACGTTTCCTCATGCACAGGGAATACCGTGAACGGGGAGAAGTGCAAGAGTGCGTGCAGGCAGAACAGGGAAGCCGGCTTCTACTATTGTATCATTGATGACCAGGGGTCTTGGGATTTCTGCTGCCGCCCTGATCACTTTTGCGGGTTCTCAAGAGGACTCAGCGTACCATGGTAAGTTATCCAACAGCTAGATCAAGTTCATGCTTCACACATTTAAAGGATTTAACATTGGAATTAGAATGGTCCAAAGAGCAACTTGACATCTAATTAAAACCATTTTGTCTATAGGTGTTATGTCGGAACAGGACCCAGCCAATCAATCTGGCGGTCTTGTAATCACAGACTGCTAACGAAGCCACATACCTCCTACTTGCACGAACGCGAGCCGCCGTCCATCCACAAGCTCTCCAATGACCAAATTGCGAATCTGACCAAAGACAACGCCCTTCAGCTTCTCGAGAATGTGGACACGATCACGTTGAATACGGGAAGTAGCAGCACTGAAGAACCCAGCGGCCAACAATCTACTACCAACGTCCATCGACTCATTCCCATCGGCCACCCTGGGACGGCTCATCCGCCACCGGAAACGAACAGAAGCGACGTCTTCACCACCGTTGTTGAAGTGAAGAAGTCTCGCTCTGTGAGATCATGAAATTAATAATTGTGGCAATATAATATGTTTGTCTGAGCGAGGGGGAATGAACGTTTGGAGTAGACAAGACAATACTTGGAAATGAATGTAATTGTATGTCTTATTACGCCAGACTCTTTTGTACAAATCCGTGTTTACTGAATATTTAAAATTGTTAAGGAAAGGTAAACGTGTCTCATGTCTCCGTCGGTCTCTTTTTATTAAGAGTGTTTTGTATGCATTTAGTAAAAAATATTAATTAGAGATTTGCAACCATTTGTAACTTTGTAACTCGTGTTGAGCGTTTGTAATATAATTTTAAGTGAAGTATACCATATAAACTACATGCAGGGTGATGGTGGAAGTTGACTCATAAATACATATCTCATATGTCGTTAGTATTAATAAGACTACTTACTAGAAGAGGAGTTTTTAATTATTACATATATTAACCATATATTAAAGTAATTACGTGAGAAATGATACTAATTATTAAATGTTATAAGCCTCTCGTTTAGCAATTTATGCGTGAATGCAGAGATTTACCAAAATATGAATTACATTAACTTGTAAGCTTTAAACCTTCCTATTATATAAGTAATAGTTAAATGTCTGTAGTTACTTGTGTACATAGTATTGTAAGTAGTTTTTAAGTATAATGTAGATCTACACTATGGGTTATAGCGTTTCTTGTAGGATGAGTAATTAATGGGCCTTTTGTAATTGTAATAAATAATGCGTGGAAATAGAATGGAGGAGGAGAGGCTTTAACTTATTAAAATAATTAAAGTGGTCCGACCTCGAGGTGAGTTATGAGCCAGCTGCTTCTTCGTCCTCTTCGGTCATCGAGCATAAATCGCAAGGAAACTGAGGTAAGAACTTGCGTTTACCAGCCCTCAGTACAGAAGATGAAAATGAAGAGTCAAAACGTGACTTGCTGCCTCAAATCCCACTGCCGAGGAGGATTTGATGAATTAATAAGGATGAGTGCGTATTAATTGCCAACAGACAACGAGAGCGTGTAAACGATTATTCACTCTCCTTTTCATTATCCTATAGGTCGAAATTGAATTTTATAATTAAAGTGATCAGAGAATAATTTGCAAATCTGCTCAATGGCACTAAAGACATGTTTCTTTACAAGTTTTGATCTTCATTACCAATAACAATATCATATGAGAACAATTCAATCAATCCTACAGTAAAGGTAGGTTTTCATGCTCTTATAACATAAGTACCAGAGAGCGGTTTGACTTCACATAACTTCTTTTGGATTGACTGATGAACGTTCGCAAAATAAATGATCGTTATTGCATTATATATTCCTATTATCCAACCATTGAATAAAGATCCCATTGAATAAAGAAATGAAGATGAGACGAAGGTGAAGGAATGTTATGATCTGTATAGACTCATTAATCCCCATATATCTCTCCATTTAATTCCTTTATAAGTGATATAACTCAGGATTCAATTCGATTTGGATGCAAATGAGGGAGAACTGGGGCGGGAGAATAACCACAATGCGATGTTAATCAGGAATCAGTTTCGACAAGATCAAAGCAATCAACATAATAAGCTCAATTGAATTGGCTTGGGCAAGAATGGGTCCTTTCATGTTTATGGAAAAAGAACTAATAATCGGCCCTCCATTACCACTCTACCGACACGAAAGTTGAACTTGAGTGTTTTATTCGCGAGCAGTTGATTAGATTTATGGGAGCCAAAACCCTAACATTATCTCGTCCTTTCTCTCCTCTTCATCTTACAAGGCTGACAGGGGGATCATTAATAAATTAGGAAATGGTGAGTGTCCCACTTGCGCGTCCAACTCCGATGGCGGAACTCTCGACGACCTTCCCTCGGATCCATTGCGACGACCCTACAGGAAGTCTGAGAATCCAAGAAGCAACCCAAAACTTTTATCCTTCTTTTAATTACAATTTTTTAGCATTTTTCTGCCAGAGAACTTCAATCTGGGGACAAATGAATATTCATGAATTCTTGTATTATGCCTTTATAGGTATAAATATTTACACTTTGGCGATATTATATGCGAGTATTAATTTATGCGAATGAATTTGGAATTTGCATTGTGCTTCACTTGTAATAAGTACAACTACGAGTAGTAATTTGAGATGCAGGAAAAGTGCCGTAACTCATGAGCCCGTGACAACGACAACTTATAAATCCTCCTCGGCGGGTGAAAGAAGTGTTAAATAGTCGCGAGTCAAAATTTGCATTGTGGTCATTATGTATTATGCATTTTATCATGTTGCATCCCCCCACCATCGTTTCACATCCATCATAAGAAAAAGTCACTCGCACTTACCATACCAGATTCATAAGCATTTTAATAAAACAATCATATTCGTGATGCGTGTAAGAAGCGTTGTATGAAAATAATTACTTGTTTGGAACATTACTATAAACATGTGTAAGAAGGAACAACAAGAAGACACGGGTGTCAACAACTAATTAGAAATGTAGTTAAGCGACATAAATGGAAAGTAGAGATGTCATTCAATTGCTAACAATTGGTGCGAATTATTTTTGGAGGTGGGCGAGGTCGTCCAGGTCAGGTTCCCTGAAGATGCAAATCGGAGGGAATGGAACTATTGAGGTCAACGGAGAGGGAGAGATTGATTGGGTCATCTGGATGATGATGATAGTAATAAAGAAGAGGAGCAAATAAGCCCACCTCTCCTGGCTTCACTTTTCCCTAGTTGAGGGATCAGACCATTCTGACCCATATTTCACCTGCACAGAGACCGCGTCGCCCTTATGGATTTCTTAGCCCTTCGCCGCCGACTCATCCTCCTCCTTGGGATATAAAAGCGCCCTCGCCCCAAGCCCACGCCACTCATTCGCTCCTCTGTCCAACAAACAATCCCTCAGCTAAAATCCGATCCGGGAAAAATGAAACTCGTGAGTTGAAGATTTTCACTTTCCCTTATCATTACCCTATTTTACCCGATATTTGGGAAGAATTCCGATTTGTGTTTGGTATTTTATCAGTGTTGTTTCTGTGTATTTGTTTCAGTTCGTGCTCTTTGCCCTCGTGGGAGTAAGCTTTGGGCAGCAACGGTCCGGAGATATCCAAATCATTCGGAGTGAAAACAATAACAACGGAGATGGCTCATACAACTATTTGTACGAAAACACCGATGGGACCTTTGCTGAAGAACGAGGATTCCAAAAACCCGCTGCAATTGCTGGAGATGAACCGATCCAAGTGGCCACTGGATCTTATTCCTACTATTCTCCCGAAGGAATCCTCATCCGAGTTTCCTACATTGCCGACGAAAATGTAAAGTTGGGATTGAAAGTGAAAGGTTTTTTAAAATGGTTATTTGCAGGGATTCCAACC
Source organism: Neelides folsomi (assembly GCA_034687125.1). Lineage (NCBI taxonomy): Eukaryota > Metazoa > Arthropoda > Collembola > Neelipleona > Neelidae > Neelides > Neelides folsomi. The sequence goes on from JAQGBZ010000491.1 coordinate 17,112, forward strand.
CGTCGGAGATCATCTTCCAACACCGCCACCAATTCCAGAAGCCATTCAAAAGAGTCTCGACCTCATCTACGCCGGAATTGAGAAGAACAGGAGATCTGGAACTCCTCCCGATGATGGACAATACAGACCATCCCATTCTGGCCAATATCGACCATCTTCCAATTTTGGACATGGACAATCAGGGCAGTTCGGCCAGACTGGAAATTCTGGTCAATTTGGACAATCCAGCCATGGGCAGCCACAGCCAGGGAACACCGGCGGATCCAGAAACAAGCCAAAATTCAATCAAAGAGGATAAAATGTTTCCTTTACTTTCTGTGATGATCTTAATATTAAACTAACTAAAGTACGTTAATTAATAACATTTTTAGGATTTTAGGACGCAACTATTATATGTAGACTTTTACTATGTAGATTTTGCAATTTTTTAGAGAATTGCTTATATTTTAAAGTGGTTGGTGGGATTGGTGCAATTATTTTTCTGTGTAATGCCTAGCGTTAATACATACATAGTTTATTAGCGAAAGTACCTCCTACGCATTTCTCTTTATAGGCTATCGATACCTTTTGTACTATATTTTATCATATCAATAAAAATTCCGTGTATAAATCTTGAAACAATTTAATTTAATAGTTTTATTCAATTCCATCTTTATCGCACTCACTAAATTCTCTTTAATTTTACATCCTGGAAGGTTTTTGCGGATTTTAATCTACTAACTCCATAATTAGAGAGATCCATGATTAGATGACAAAAAAGAGATCGTGAGAGTAAGGTGGAATGAAATTGAGGTCTTTTAAACATTTTGCATATTGATGCACCAAATTGCACATTAATTCTCCATATCACGAAAATTGGTGTTATTGCAAATGGCAACCATGAACTTTTCACACCCCGAGTCACTCCTAGTGTTGTTTGATAAACTCATCTCGAACAGGTATAAAATGTTCTAAGAAATTCAGATTTGGATGGCTAATAAATAACTATTATGGTCTATGTTTGAATTGCAAATTGCTCACCCACTGCCACATAATTGAAACTTATTGATAATAATTTTGGCTACAGCACGGAAAGGACCATTTAAGTTAAGAAGGCAGTCCAATGAATAAATTTATCTCATGTTATGCAAGCAATTCAAGCTCGATTTTTTTCTTATTCAACATAATACCCTTCTCCACCGATAAAATAACTCATGCAAAATGGAAAATAATTAATATTAAGCTAAAGGCTAGTCTTATATGTTTTATTTTCGTAATTCAAATAATCATTGATTTTTATGTAATTCAATATTTCATACAAAAATGGCATAATAAGTATTAACCCATCCATTCACTTACCTTCCTCAAATCTAAAAAGATCAAGAAAATAATGAAGTGAACATGGTTGCTAATTTGGGATCGTAAATAAAGGGCATTTGCATCTTTAATGGGAATCTCCGTGAAAGGGTATTTGAAAAAAGGCATTTGATTTTTGGCCTAAAGTGCCAATTACTATGATTGAATCTCTCTCGTCAAAGAAGGTAGACAGCGTCGTTAATAGAATATTATGACTAAATAAATGCGTTTTTTAATATGAGAGTATTCGTGTTGTCTTCTGATCTTGCACCTTTCTCTTCGGGAGGTTTCTCATAATATGGAATTCATATACTAATAAATCTCTAACATTTAATGTTATCGAATTTTGCGCGGCCAAAGAGTCTAGGGATTTGCAGAGGTCCTCATTTGCACGTTAATTGCAACCCACGTGGAATATACAATGTCGTCATCACGAATCCGTCTCAAATCTTAACAACTAATATATTATCTTTATTGTTCATCTTCTTTACCGAACGTCAATTAATTTTTACATTACATTATGTCTTGTTCTCTAGTTCAAATTGCCCACCAGACATGAGAACAACGAATTTATTTCAATAGATGGAAAAAGAAATGTAGGACGAGGATTCTTCCTCAAAAGTCATTCTTTACATTCCCTTTCAATTTCTCCATAGCTTATAATTTCTTTAAAAAACAATAAGTGCATGAATATGTAATATTAGTTACATATTCAGTATTATTAAAACATTAGTAAATTCGCATCAGATGAGTTTCTTGCAATTTTGGCAATAACCTCCGACCTTAAACTTTTTCTGTTAATGACCAGTTTGCAAATTTATTCTTATGCTTATGTGATGAAAATAATGAAATGATGAATGAAGATTGAAGAAAATGAAATGTCATTTTTCATAAATCCCTTCATTCGTCATTGTCTTCACCATTCCACTTCCTCGGATCATCTTTATATTTCTGGCACTAATCTCTTTACCTGTCTGAACAAAGGTCAAAAGATGGTTTCTGTTTTTTTCTAGCAATTAAGTATCTTAATATATTACTTATTTTCAAAGAATTATCTTTCGCGCTCATTGCCAAAAATCTGCAGTATAACCATTTTCATATGCTAATTAAAACACGTCTTAATTTCGAGTGTAATTGTAATTAGATAAATAAACATTATATAATATATTAAAGTTTTTACATATTATGTAATCGCTGTTTTTGCATGAATATAACAAATAAATCAATTCATTAAGTCATTTTCTTACTTAATATTTACAATAAGTAAAGTCAAAACAAACACGCATCAATTTACTTAATCATTCTTCTGTGTATGAGTAAAGTTCTAGAAGCATTATTTTAACTACATCTTACTATATGTACAAAAATATTTTCCAATAAAATTAATGAAGATTGTATTTATAAATTGCTATCTTACGGATAGTAAATTGTAAATTATGCACTTTAATATTCTTGCATCAAAATTCTCAAAATCAGAAATATCCTAATTGTATACTGTAGAACATGAAATACTGACAATAAATAATAACATGTATGTAATACATGAGGAAACTTCAATTCGCTGACCAAAGTGCACAACAATAAATAAAAAAAGTACCAAACTATCCTCATTATTCAAATTGAAATTGGAGTGAAAGGCGCTGAGATGGGATCTCCAATTAATTTTTTCCCAATTGACCAGAGTTATGATAAAAGATGAACCAGCGACGTTCTATTTCTTCGAGGTAGTAAGGTGAAGTGAGCGAATATAAAAATAATCCATTCTTCGTCGGATGAGGCGAGTCGTGTGATTGGGAACCTCCTTTATGTAATAATTATTATTCTTCATCCTTGAACAATCGATTCGAAGAAGAGCAGAAGAAAAAGGGATGAGGGGGTTGAGTCCCCAACACTTGGACTCTAAATTTCTGAACAGGGTCATACGCCCGCTTCCTTTCACCCTGCACATATAAAAGCAAACGCTCTTCCCTCAACTTCTCATCATTCGTCAATCTCCCTTGTCACATTCGCAAATCTCGCCACCATGAAATCCGTAAGTTTACATTTATTTATAAAACTCTACAGGAAGACTTGTCTTCTTAAAAGCATGCTATGTATAAATTAAATAAATTGATTAATTTAAACAAATTACATTATTTGAAAGATTTAAATATAAAATAATTTAATTTTGTCATTAGATCATACTTTTGACCTTCGTTGTTGGAGCTATTGTCGCAGCACCACAGAGCCGACAAGATTTGGATCGTCAAATTCAAACCGTCAGGAGCGAACATGATTCAGGAAATGGTGACGGAAACTACAAATTCAAGTAAGTTTGAAACGAATCTTAAATGGTGGTTTCAGTCTTTCACTTAATCCATAATGTTCCATCCATGAATTCACTATAATAATAAAATCATTGTAATTGTGAATTAACTAAACTTGTTCAATCTCTACAATAAATATGCACTGTATAAAGAATATTAATTGAGTAATCTTTATTTCAGTTATGAATTGACTGATGGAACAGTGAGAGAGGAAACCGGAGAATTGAGAAACTTGGGACCTGATGTCAATGCTCAAACTGTCACAGGGGTATTAGGACTAAAATCTTGATTTGGTTGAAAAAATGCATTATTTACCATTGTAATTTATAATTAGAATTATTGATGATTATATTATTTCTATTTGCATTTTAGACAATCAGTTGGACTTCTCCAGAAGGACAGGTATATAATCAATTCTAATAATATATAATAAAATAATAACTATCCAAATAATTGCCAGCAATCAAATATTTGAAGGAGAGTCTCTTTTTTGCCCATGCACTCCTTATATTATATTGTGTACAATAGAAATGATCATAAACTGAACGAACATGTTTATTTAAATGAGGGAATGTTTGTAATTTTTTAGCTCATACAACTTCGTTATGTGGCAGATGAGAATGTAAGCGTAAAGAACAACAAAAAATGAAGATGTACTTATTGGTTTTAATGTTTGTGCAGGGATACCGACCGGTTGGAGATCATCTTCCCAAGTAAACGCTTTGATCGCCAAGAACTGGAAACAAGAATATAATATTTTGGAAAAGATCGTAAAAGGGGAAGGTCAAGTTTCACACTCTTCTTTAAAGTTTCCTGATGGACAATTCGTCTAAGTCACTGCGTTCTCGCACTCGCTAATTAATGATAATTACACACAAAATGTTATTTTTATTCAATTCTTGTTTTATGTCTTTCTCGTTCACCTTCCGTCCTTTAATCCCCTTTCTGTTAATCAAACTCAAAATTTTCCCCTTTGACTCAAAAAAGCGAATAAATTAATACAAATTAATTGTGGAGGCATTACTGATATATCCTGATTTATTTATTTTCAAGATTACCTTTGCCATCATGTACATAGGATACATACCTATACCTATGCCCATTGTTTGTTTTATTCCTAGTTATTATCAAGATGTAACAGTAGAATCAATTACCAATTAATTATTATTGAAAAAAGTAATGTAATTCAGAAGGATTGAGAATCCAATTATTTTCGCTAGACCTTTTCAGCTCCTCATCTCTTCACACATAATTAATATAATTTTAATTACCTTTAAGATCTCTCAATCTTTCAGCATTAATGAATTGAAGGAGAAGGAACGAACTTGTACCAAAATAAATACAAATGGTAAATACATACAAATGAAGCCTTTATAAAATGAACAGATTCGTATTTGTTATTGTTTTGTGTTGTGAAACAAACCATATTTATTAACAATTCACATTCATCCTACTCTATTATAACTTAGGTACTTAATGTTAGAAGAGACGCTTAAAATGGGTATTGATAAAAATGTACTACTTAAGTTAAACATAAAAGTACATTTATAATTATTATTTGGTCACTTAATAAATCCTGAATGAAATTTCTGAATAAGAAATTATCCCAATTCAATATTCAACGAATTTATTTAGTGACCAAATATTTTGGTAAATATTCATTTATTACATATTATTTATATTTTTATACCAACTTCAATTTATGACATTAAGCGTTACAAAGTTACAATACACAATTTTCTTTGATTTACAAATATTGAACAAATACTGACATTTAAAAATTGCAAATACATATAGTGTATAATACCGGTATAGTATACGCAGTTCATTATTGAGAGTAATAACAAAAAATCCAATAGAAAATTGAGTTAAGCCTCTAAATATCTATAAAAAATATATGCATACAATTAGAAAACACAAAGTTCATGATTATTTTTGAAATTTTTCATATTAGAAATATATTTTTTAAGTGTCAACTCAATATAAATAAATAGTAGATACATAATACATACCTGTAATGTATATTTATTATATGTTTATTTATTTAATTTGCGGTTCTTTATTAAGATAATTAATCTTAATTGTGAACAATACGTGATTAAAGAAGATATTATGTAATAATTGTTTATTTATATAAAAAAAATATTACTAATATTAATGTAGGATAAGTACCTGTTACTTTCCATAACCCAGAAATGTATAGATGCATACGTAATTAATACCTTTGTTAAATACAACAATGAAATGTGAACAAATAATTTTTAGAAAGGTAAATAATATAAATAAGAGATGAAATATATACGAGAAGAGTTAGTTAAGTATATTGTAGTTTTATAAGATAATAAGACCACCATTACCTTTTCTGACATTGAGAGATTTGAAGTGAATTGGAGAGGTTACGATATTAAAATAATACTTAATTGAAGCTAGAAGAATGAGTCAGCCTTTTTCTCTTTGTACGTATCTCTGGGTTGTGGCCTTGGGATTGGCCCAATTAGCTGAAGATTCGACGTGTCAAAGAAGAGCCGGTTGCTGCTTCTCGTCCTGCAATCAAGTCATTGAAAATGATCAGATTTCCCTTTCATTAAGAGATCATTAAAAATCACCTGTATCCATTTTTGTCCGCCACGTACTCGACGATCCTGAGGATTCCGGTGGGGTCAACGTAAGCGTATTTCCCTGTCACTCTGCCAGTCGCGTCCCGCTTCTCCTCCCGATACATGTTCAAGTCGTCATTGCCTAGATGAGACAGACGGGTCAATTAATCTCTCTCCACTCACTCTTGGCTCGTGTTGCGGACAATGTAAATGCAAATGAGGATTTGCAATTTGAGCCTCTCGAGTGTGTGGTCAGGAGTGAAGCTGTCAGTTTCCTCTGGAGCCCGGGCGGCTCTGTAATCATAAGGTGAGAGTGCCAGGCGTCCTTGCTGACTCGACGAGTCCTCGAATTGGCAAGAAGAAATCCATCATGCTCCCTTCGGAGATTGCAAACACTTGCCTCATTCGTATGCAGGCACCAGAGTGGCGAAGCGGATAGGAACGAGATTCACTCTCAAGATTCATTTCTCCCTTCCTATTCTTTCAATGCATGCTGTAATTAACAGCTCCTATTTCTCAAATTCCTTTATCTTCAAAGTTCTTCGCAAAAGTGATTCTACACACAACGTCAAAGTCCCATAGCGCACCCATCTTTTGATGAATAAGTTTTATGAATATTATATTGGGAGAGGTGTACTCTCCTTTTAACTCTTTTATTTTACAATTTATGATTCATAAATATGAAATAAATTCGCCTGATTGTCCTTAATGTCTTTTATACAAACAAGTTTTATGATTAAAACTAAAAAATTAAAACAAATTGCAGTTTTCAATTTAATTTTATTAGTTTTGACCTCCTCACTACTTGAGATATCTGTACATACTGATATGATATGCAAAATAAAAAAAATATGTTGGACATATCGGGCAAATTATTAGTATTTTAACCTCCACAAATATTATTAAATTGATTAAAATTGGCAAGTGATAAGGTAATTTCTATATATCGGCAATTTGCTAAAAAAAAGTATGTACATCAATTTCTTATAAAGTCATTGACTCTTTTAACGATCGCAAACAAAATAAAATTATTATTTATGGGATCAGAATGAATAATTAATAAATGAGGTCTAAGAAAGATTTTATTCTCAAAATCAAAAGTAGTATTTTAATAAAACTGAGGGGATTGATATAAATATTTTTATTAAAATTTTAATTTGATCTTATGCTCTTCACACATAAATAGGCGTATATAGACCTATTATAATTCAATTTTTTTAATAACTTAAAAAATGTGAAAAAGTAAATTACCAATATCGTATCCAAAATGATAAGATCCGTCCGCGTGGTTCCTCGTGTTGAACTGAACATGCTTGTAAGGGGTCCTGCTGGCTTGTGGATAGGGAATCTGGACAGGGTGGTGAAAGTACTGAAGTCCGTTTGCGACGAAGACGGCGAAGCAAAGACAGATGAACCCAGGAGAAAGCAACATGTTGAGAGAAGAAGTTTGTCCGAATTCAAGTGACGGAATGGGCAGCGTGGATTAAAGGCCTCTTGACGAGGGTCGGCCGTCTCGCTTGGCAGCTCTCGCGGTTACGCCACTCAATAGGGCCGGCACACCCCTCGAATTCCAATCAAAATCAAAGGGATCTGGATTTATGGCTGCCCCCATCTCCTCCTCTGGAGAGTCTCTCTTCCACGGCGACCTCGACGGCCTCACAATGCCTCCTTGCCCAACCGCCCCTCAATGTCTTCATCAATTACTCACTCATCTTCATTTGAAGAGTCATGGACTGGCGGCCCAGCAGCAATAACCCAAGACGCCTTGGCCCTTTGTTCTCCTCGAATAGGTTGGGCTGGTCCAACCGGAGATTCCCTGCCCTGCTCATTTCCTCTCATCCACTTTCCCACAGTGGCCTTCGAACTTTAAATCATTTATTGTCATGTTGGTTTGCCTTCTTTATTTGCGCTATTGTTGATTAAATAATTACTTCTCAATTTCAACACATCACGCCTTTTTGCCACAATGGATGAAAACAGGTAATAAGTACAGGTTATGATTTCATTTCATTACTTCTCTATCATTAAAATGCATAATACACACACTTGAAGTATACTATAAAAGAATGAATAGTATGGTACATGGAGAACATCTCGATTCATCAAATGCATAATGCAAGCGCATGCATTTAATCTCCAAATTATACAATTTTATACCTTAGTATATCACATTATATCTTTAATTTGTATAAAATAACATATTATTAGGTATACTATTTATAGTACTATACAGGCTTGCATGTACATATCTGTGAAATACTCGTAATATCGATGCCCATATCTTAAACTCATTAAAGAGCAATAATAATTATTTTTAAATAAATTGCATTCAAGCTTTCTGAACATACATTGTAGACATTGTACGTATTTAACTACAGATATAAAACGATGAAAATTACACATACAGATACATATTTTATGTGAGTAATATCTTGAGTTAATTTATTCCACGCTTACTTTTTTATACTTCATGAATCCGCTATTCGTCTCATTTCAAAAAGATGAAATCTTCACTAATGAAAAATGAATTCCAAGATAATTATACTATTAGAGATGCATTAAGAATGTAAATCCCAATTCTTGTGATGTGTATGTGTAAGTAAATTGTGCTTATTTCGTATTCGCCAAAAGAGGAATGTAATTTATTTAAGTTATAGTCTGTAGATTTGTTATTGTCGTAATCAACTCATTATTAATTCTTACAATTGTTATTCTTCAATTGGCATTCTTGCTTTCGCCCCAATCTAAAATATTTCATACCAATTGTTGCACATACCTATTTTACAGAGGTATAAAATTGTCACAAAATAATTTTAGTGCAATTTTTCAAATTAAGCAATTTAAATTAAATATATTCATTCCAATTCCAGCCATAATATGGCGATGGAGCCGGAGTGGTAACTGTTGTTGCCGCTGTTGTTGTTGTTGCCGCTGCTGTTGTTGTAGTGGCCGCAGTTGTTGTTGTAGTGGTTGTCGTTGTTGGGGTTGTTGCTGCAGTTGTAGTCGTGGTCGTTGTTGTTGCTGCCGTTGTGGTTGTTGGTGGTGTTACACACCCACCTCCCGAGGCTGTTTCACAGCGATTTGTAGTCGGATCAAATGCTGTTCCTTGAGGACTATTTTAAACAAGAAAATAAATTATGATGAATCCAACTCATTTTTTCAATTATCAGAAAGAAATTTTACGTCTTTTAAATATAAGTTCTCCTCAAAATTAATACTTACCATGTGTAATGGTAAGGATAAGACCAGAAGCAATAATAAAATTTATGGCAGTCAATTGGATCAGGTTTAACCCCATCGGAAGTACAGTTAATGATATTGCACGCTCTGACATAAGTATCAATTATACAGAAATTGAAATCTGTAGAAAACCCAAACCCTGCAGGACATGTCTGAAAAAAGAGAAAAGTTTGAAGAGCTCTTGAGAAAGAAGACGTCAGATCTAATTCTTATTTGAGTTAAATAGTCACTTGATTTGTGGCGGTTCCATTGTTACAAATGTAATAAGAACGACAGTTGGTTGGATCGGCTACAAATGTGATCAATGAAGAATTCGGGCATTGGAACGCTCGCCTGTTCACATGTCAGATGAAGTGAAATGTAATGAAATGCACAATGATATTGAACAATATTTTAAGATGCAACTCACTCTACGTTGACGGAAGAGCGACAGCCTTCACCTATGCAGAAATAATAAGAATGATTCACTGGTGTTAAATCAAGTCGAGCAAGTGCTAGGGCCAATGAAAAAAATATGAAAACCCAATGGATTGGCTTCAGCATCTTTTTTCTTAAGTTAGAAATAATTTTTTATCTTTAAAATCCCCTCTTTATAGCCTTTCAAGCTAATTACTCCTTGTCGAACGAGCCATAAAACGAACATTCAAAGTCCATTCTTAATGACTTCAATAATTAAGATTATTGTAAAAATCGCATTTCTCATATCCATCCCAAGATTTTTTAGAATATTTCATAGAAAGCAGAACCTTTAGGTATAGTAATATCTTCAATAACTTTATAATAACTTAATCATTAGTAATAATAACGTATCGTTTAGATCATTGACTTTAAAAATACATGTAATTGTATAATTAGCATTTAATGAAGAGTTTTCTTTAGTCAATACATATATGGTATACAGTATAAATAAAGACTCTCATAGAATAGATTATTAAATCAATTTGGAAGAAACTTTAACCAACGTTTATTCATTTGAATATTTAACTACAGAATGTAAGTAATGTATGTATTATGTATATATGTATGTATGTGTGTATGTAAGTAATATGCATTTTTAAATAGGTACATTATGGATGTAATGTACCAATATAATTTTATCATGTTATGCTTATTAGCTTATTACTTATTACATTACACATCAAATATTATTCTGTGTAAATGTAAAAATCTGAATTAATTGTAAGCTATTTATTAAAGAACAATGTAGCATTTAAATACAAGTTGAAACAATAGTCAACCGTCAATTGAACAGCTTTAATTAAACCAATAGTAACATTTCGAGTCCCATATTTAATGATATTTATATTTTATCAAAATTTCCGATGCATAGTCAAATTATCTTTGGTTTACCCAATTAATTATTTATTTTATGCAAGAGAAATACGAATAAATTAATCATTTTGCTTTATTTATTGATCTACAATTTTTGAGTCGAATTGTTCTTTCACATATCATTATTCATTAACATTTTTGGTGAATAATTTAATTAATTTATAAACAAAAATGTAAATAAAATTGACATTAGAAAACCAAATTTTTAAATCGAATTACATAAAAACCTAACATTATTTTTGGCAATTGACGTTTTGATATATCGAGTTCCGAGTTGTAACCGAATGAGACTCTTCGTGGAGAGTCCCATGAAGAAGAGAAAGAAAGGAGAAAAGTAGGCTTGAGAGGAGCTTGAAATACAAAAGGAAAGAAGGTGAGCCGCTTAAACAACGATGGTCTTGGGAACGATCTTGTCTTCACCAAAAGTCTTATAGGTTGGAGTGTAAGTCAAAGGGATATGGACGTATTTATCCTCTGGCTTCATTCCATATTCGAAGTTCTATAATATTAATTAGATGAAATTACTAATAAAATTCTCCATTTAACCTCGATGCAATTACTGAAGATTAAAAATGTATCAAATATTTAGATTTTATGCCTTAACGAAGTCGGTGGTGGTTGGCCTCATCTCTTCCAAGATGTTCTTCTTAATAACATTGAAAAGGGTGTTGTAGAAGATTTTCTCCTCTGGCTTTTCAAAAATCATTTCTTTCTTCAAGGGAAAGAGTTCTTTGTTGAGGACAAAGTCCTTGTTGAAGGGAAGATATTCCTTCTTGAGAAGAGTCTCCATGTTGAAGGGAGTGTATTCCTTGTTGAAGGAAGTATATTCCTTGTTGAATTCCTTGTTGAGGAACATCTTGTTGAATTCCTTGTTGAGGAGCATCTCCTTGTTCACTGGATATTCCTTGTTGAGAAGGAAATCTTTGTTGAATGGATAGAATTCCTTAGTGAGGAACATCTTGTTGAATTCCTTGTTAACTGGGTATTCCTTGTTGAGGAGGAAGTCCTTGTTGAAGGGAAGATATTCCTTCTTGAGGAGAGTCTCCATGTTGAAGGGAGTGAACTCCTTGGTGAATTCCTTGTTGAAGAGAGCCTCCTTGGTCATTGGGTATTCTTTGTTGAGGAGGAGGAATTCCTTGTTGATTGGGTATTCCTTGTTGAGGAGGAATTCCTTCTTGATTGGAACTTCGTTGTAAATGTGATGGGCGAGGATGATGGCGAGGACTGGGTCGATCTTTTTGTACAGACCATTGTTGTACTTGTTGTAGGTTGGCTCCTCTGTGGCAAACTTGTAATAGTTAAGAAGAGTGTTGAAAAGAGCCGGAGTATCTCTGCGGATTCGGGCAATGTCGAGTGGCAAATCGGTCATCTTAATCATTTCTGGAGTTCTTGGGATCTCGAATCGGGTGGTTGGAATTTCCTTGTTGTGGAAGAACTTGTTGAGGAATGGTCGCTTAAGGAGAGCTTCCTTAATCGTATCTTCACCAAAGAAGTTCTCGACAATTGGCTTCGTCACCTTAACTTCAGTTACAATTGGGGTAACTTTCTCTTCGACAGTCTAAAAATCGAATAAATATATTTATATTCATCTTGTATACATTTTTATTTATAATATTTTAGTTTTTCCAAATCATTTTTTGTTGAGTGTTGGATTATGTATTTTATTATTTATACCTTGAAGTCTCCATTGTTGTATTTGATTTCTCCAGTGATTGGATCGACAAATTTGCCAACCATGTTCTCTTGGACGTTGGTGTTGGTTGGTGTCTCGACCTCAACCTTGACGTCAGTCTTGACCTCGGTGATTTCAGGCTTGACTCCTCCATTGATGAAAAGAGTTCTGTAGATCTTTTCAACGAGGTTGTTGACGAAAACGTCATTGTCGTAAGTTGGTACATTGAAGGGAGTGACAGTTGGGTACTCAGTGGTATCAATTGTCACAACCGTTGGGTAAATGTACTTGTAGAAAAGAACTGGGTTCCTATTAGAAAAAACGGAAAAAGTTGATTCAATGACAAGTATTCTATCAGTAAAATGGTAAATACAATACAATTACAATTTGTAATACTTAATTACTCATGATTTTAGTTTTGACAGAATGGAGCAAATTAAATAATTACCTGAAGATGTTCATGAAGGTTGGGTTCGTCCAGAATTGCTGGAATTTGATCGTTTCCAAGTAAGTTTGGAAAACGGGAACGGTGACGAGGTGACGGAAAAGTGGGATGTTAAGATACTCTTGGAACAATTGAGTGTTCATGAGCTCGTTGATGGTGAGGACGCGAGTTGGGTAGTATCCAGTCTTCGTCCATGGGAATACTTTTCCGGTTCCGTATGTCTTTCCAGTGACTGAGAGGAGTTGAGCAAGTGACAAGTCGTTATTGCCATAGCCATAACGTCCGAAGTCATAGGTGGGCTTGTTGGTTCCCATGAAGTCGAAGGTTTGGGCTGTGGCAGCAGCCACGAGCAAAACTGAGACCTAAGGACAATAAGAATACAATTAGTGAATTGAAACATCACACAAGAAAGACGTGCAAAGAGAGAAATCTCTATAGAAGAGAGTTTTGGTGAAGTCTTACGAAAGCCTTCATGATAGAGAGAACTACTGAGTCCGAAACTGCAGAAGATGCTCCGAGGCCGAGGGAGAATTTCTACCTGCTATTTATACTGGAGAACAGATGATGAAATTCACCTGATCACTTGCGACCTTCCATAACCTTTCCGTTTTCTTGATCTGTCCACGTGCAAGAAAGGGAAAAAAGTGTCTTTGAACAAGGGCAGATGATTTTTGCATGTAAGGCAAATGGTCAAAGTGGCCATCATCCTTTCTCGTTGATTTTATCTGTACACGTACAAGCACGAAGCAGGTTCATTATGTGCAAAGAACCGGGACAATAAATTCCATGTGGAGAGATCCTCTTATGAACTTACACGTCCAAACCACTAAATAATTCTCCAGGTCTTTCTAAAAGAATGGAGAAAACAAGTTTCCCTCTGATAAAAATAGTATAATTTATTTCTTTACATAAGGCCAAGAGATCCGAATACAACTCATGTGGTTATTTAGATACAAAAATAAAATTGAATAATATCTTGTTAATAAACTATTTTTATATAAGCTTTTTTGCACAAAATCATACTCTACGTATGCGACATACACTACCATATGTATGTATTACAATTCTATATGTAGTTTGTAATTAAGTCACATATTGACTTGCCTATATGGTAGATAGGTCCCATACTACCATATGTAAATAGGTACTACATATGGTACATAATAATGTGTACGAGTGTAGATAAACCTGTATTGTGTATCTGAAAATAAGTTATGCAAGATAAAATTAAAATTGTTCAAGATCATCAATGCACACTTTCATTTTTTTCTTATAAGAACTTATTATTTTGATACGTACACATGTATTTATTTACAAATATACAAATATCCATATTTATTTACAAATGTACCTGTACATTTAACTATGGGTTTACAATTTAAAACGGGGTATCTCAAAATCTTAAATCGTACTTACTTACTTAAGTTATATTTAAATTGAATTTTAGAAAAATTTAATTAATAGTTGTTATTCGGATACTAAACCAAATATGGGCTTAATGAGTTAATTGCGGATGTGTACAAATTACAAAATGCGATACTCTTTGTTTAGCTCTTGATGAGAAAAATTTCAATTTTCACATCTTTTATTTCCTATTCTCATCCTTTTTAATACATGTTAAATATTCAACTAATCAAATGGTTTTTCAACGTTTAATGAGTACATAGGGTTAAAGATAAATGTAAACCCTATAAATATGCAGTTTATATGTTCTAAAAGATTGGCAAATTGATCATAATTGGGTTTAAACACATCATTAAATTGCTGTACTATCATAGTATTTAATAAAAATATAACTTTAGTAAAATTCAAATCGTTAGTAACTGAAAATAAATTCTAATTTTGAGATACCCCTTTTTAAATTGCAAACCCACATATGTATCTGTATTTACATAATGTACCTCAATAAGTAATAACAATAAGTAAGTTTAAAAATGCAAGTGCTGACATTTCTTAGCCTTGGTATTATAATTATACCTTGATTCAATTGAACCTGACGATCGAAAACATTTTTATTTTTTATCTACATTATAATTAATACTGGAAAATTTCCACTGCCTCTTGAATTCTTGACACTTACATTTAGCATTGTGGCTATTATTTGAAAAACTAAACTTTTCAAGCATATCGAAGATGCACAGATAATTATTTCCAGTTCCCCACAAAGGATCTCTACAGTCTATACATTATAAAACAATTGGATGTTGAAGCTGAACAAATAAAAGAAACACATGGTGAAAAGTAAGCAAAAATATATATAATACAATGGGTGGTTCTTTGCAAACATTGGGTATTTCACAAGCATTATTTGCAAAGAAGAAAGGGCGAGTTGAAGAGGAGTTTAAACCCACTTGAGGCACATTCAACAACCACATAGCTCTTGAAGAGAACTGGAACTAAAGATAAGAGCCTATCCCTGCCTTATGCAAAGGGAGGCAAAAAAACAAAAAGCCTAGTAAGACAGTGTGGGAACCAGTTTCGGTTTCAATCGCCCTTGACATTAAGACCTCAAACAGGTCTCCTATTGCCATTTAATATTCGCAATAGGAGGGCTTCAAGGGTTTTTTGATTTGTGAGATTCTTTTCAGATTATTTATTAATTTTTGCCTTTGGATAGGGAGATCAAATTCTGTATTTTTTGCACTTGTAAAATAGAGTAAGAAAACCACTCGTTATTCATTAATGCATAGGGTAGTAGGTAGTTTTAAATGTTATATATAAACATTTTGTTAATCTCATTTCGTATGGTGGTGATGCAATATTCAATATGAATTACTTATTGTTGATGATTTTATTAAAGAATATTCAATAGAGATAACATTAACCTCTGTACCATATCAGTATTTGAAAATACAATACTTTTATGCATGGTATTTGATATGAACACACCTAATAAACATATCATTCAATCTTATACTCACAATGTGAGCATGTTACTACATAACCAGTTTAGGTTTGAACAATATGTATGTATTGTGGACTATTTTTGATGTTCTATTCCTTGTACCTTATGAGGTGTCTTTCTATGCCATGAACTTCCGTTACTTTTTATATGTGGCTGCCCTCGGGGCAGCCGTGTATGGAATAGCCACGAAGTGGAAGTGTTATTGCATAGTTGCAAATTATGTGTTTCCCTACTTTCCTATGCTCTTCTCATGACTTCAGGTATGAGTTCGGATGCTCTTAGATGGGAATGAATAGGCAGAGGTTTACAACAATAACATGGTCCTTCTACATTTATTCAGTGAAGGTCTGTGTATGTTGGACTGAGTCTCTCCTAAGGTTGGTGTTCCTTTGGCTCCTGAAACTCGAGTGTGACTTCTGCAGGAATCCAGGATGAAGGAAGACACGGGAGCTGGTGGGTGACGATGAGGAGGCAGCGACAAGGCAGATGACCGGGCTCCCCGATGCTAATTGTCGCTCCGAATGCAAACTGCCCGTTTGCATTTCATGTCCCTCCACAGCTCCATGCTAATCCTTATTAGTCATCCGCAGTATATTGTTAATACTGAATAATAACGCATAATCTAATAGAATTTTGCCTTATTATCACTAGTTGACCTTGTTTCACCAAAACGAGCAGCGATTTCATACGATGAGCATCTTTAATTCTTTATGAATTAAAATGATGATAATGCTCATTAATCATTTATCCTTAACATAATCACCTGTACATTTAAGTAATTGGATAGCGGTGGTAGTATGCATGCATGCTATCACTAGTTGACATTTTAACACTTGTTAAATATTAATTTTTGGTTTTAAATGCAAATGTCAGTCAGTACAATTTGAGTACATGGATGAAATATTTTTTAATAATCTGAATAATTTATTGTGTCTTATTGTCTGTAAGTTTATGTAATTTTCAATGAATTTTAATAATAGCGCGTTCTGTATTTTCTTTGGCTATTTATAATTAATTGTCTGGGATTGAATAAATACCATATTATCTTTGATGCATTTGATATGTAACACTGAAAGATTATCTTTATTAGGCATTTAGGCATTTAGGCATTGGTATGCACATAAATATGGAAATACCATGATCTTATGTAAGTACCATATGTATGAGCTACTCGTATTGTACCGTAAGTAGGATACCTGTAAGTATCTGTATGTCGTTGTAGTATACCATATGCGGTAGCAATCGAGTTTTAAAACTTGAAATCACTTACGTAATACATGGAAAATGGTGAATTTGAAGATGTTCAAGTACAAGCATTAAATTTCAATTACGAAGATAATTTAACTATTATACGTGTACATCAAGTAAAGAGTGAATTGATGGGAAAGGAGTCGAATCTATGAGAATTTAAATCAACAACCTTCAACTTGAAGCGTGAGGAGCGAAGACTGGTGAAGGAAAAGGAAGTGCTCATGTACTTAAAGGTGTGGGATAAACAAAGTGCGAACTCGACTGCACACCTCCTTTGTGATTTCCTCAGCGGGGAGGAAGCGCTCAGGTGGAGTTGTTAAAAAGCAATGGATAATTTTTGAGACAGAGGACTCATCTCTTTTTCTGACGCGGCAAAAAGCGTCGGGTTATTAATTGAGATTGAGATCGGTGGTCTTCTGCCTTATCGGCGGATGGATGTCATTGGCTGAATGGCTCATCTTGGGAGAATGAGAGGGCGATTAGCCGAAAGTAGAGGCCCGGAGGCCGGAATCTGCTTCGTAATCATTAATCCAAATTCACGACTCCGCGGAGCAAAAACAGAGGAGCTTGTGAGTCCCATTCTTCCTCCACCTGGCCAGGACTCTCAGGAGAGAAGGAGCAATCAGAGACGTCTTAATGGGGATTCGGATGAGTCCCACCCAATCTACCACAAATAAAGGCGAGTCGTTTTTTGCTCCCTTCATTTACATTTCTCTCCTACACTCTCTCCAAAAACTTTATATAATAATTGCCAAAGCTTAATCCCGCCTACCCGGGTCTTGAGCCCCTCCAAGGTAATCCACCGACTGAGAGAAAAGGCACAAGGGACGTTGGAAAACCCTTAATTATCCTCCGGCTAAAATTGGATCACAAATTGAGAGTTCTGGGAGGTGTGTGTCTTTGAAGATATCTCTCACCACACTCCTTCGGGTCCTTCTAGTAGTTGTGAGTCAATTGGGCTCATCTTTAAATACGTCGTGGTTCCAGTCTCAGTTTCTCCTTTGCACCGCTCGCCCTCCGTCCTCGAGATCCCCACTTGTACCAACATAACAATGAAGATAGTTTTTTTGGTAAGAAATCATTTAATGAAAGACATTTTCCTAAATGGCAGTCATTGAATTTTACCATTCATAAAAGGAGGGTCAGGTCAGCAATCTGCTGTCCTTCTCGGTCCACTCAATTTTTGACATGTAAATAAATAGTCATGAATTTGTTATCTTGAATTGGTTAGTCAAAGAACCCCAAAAACCTCGTGGTAGCTCAAAGTCATTAGGTTTATAAATGTTTTTATGGTTATTATTGTGGTTCCAATTCGTGGAGCGGAAAAGCGAACTATTATTTCAAACAAGCCAAACTACTTACCTACTTAAATGTATGTGTATTTATGTGTTATTATTACTCTCTTATATACAAATCTACTGATAAAGAAAAGGAGTAAATAAAGCCAGTTGTAACCTGACGTGGACCTTTAAAAGAGAAATCCTTTTAATGTCTTTTTTAGGCCCATCAACTTTGTAAAAATGTATACAAATGACTATATAAGTTTATACACACTCTCACATGGATCGTTTCCCTCTCCAATTGACTTGCATTTATTTACTTATTCTCGTCCTTGACTTTGCCGCTCATAATTAAGTTAGCTCTGTAGAGAGTCATTGTTTTCTTCAGATAATGTTTCCTACATCGTCCCAGCCCACACGTTATTTATCTCACTATCAGCTTCCGCCTTGAAGTTCTCCTCGTGAAGAAGGAATCCTCTTCCCTCTTTTCTATGTCAGTCTCCTTCTGCCGTTCTGCCTTCAATGTCCGCCCTGCTCTTGCAGCCGGCAGGTTTGGGGACATTTGAAGAGGCCGCAATGGGAACGTTGTGTTGATGTTCCTTAATTTGGGCGGTGGGCTCGGCCAGGCAGTGCGACAAGTTGTTGGCGTCTTTGCCTGGTCGTGGGCCGTTTTACATTTCTTCTTGGGACATTTTTCCCCTGAAAATGCCCCATTAGAGCAACCGCCAATTCCACCACTGTTCAACATTTTTCTTGGCCCTGTCCTCAAGGTGCTACTCGTGTCTCCGGCCATTTCTCTGGCTGCCCCGGGCCCTCAGGCTGGAAATCATGCTGCGGTCCAGGCCGGTGCTGCAAGAGTCCCCATACCTTATGACAGTCACAATGGAGGACAAACGTTTGAACCAGCCAACATTCAATTCCAGCGGAGTGACCCTGAGAACATGTACAGGTGAGTGGGAAATATTCCTTTATCAATTTATCAATTAAATTCTTTTGAGTTATTATCCTTCGGAGTATTTTTCTAAGGGCTTAATGAGATTAGCCAAATTAAAATTATCTAAATCACAGCTTTCCGACTTGAGCAATCTCTGTAAAAACCATATTTTAATACGCTTATTTAATGATTAATTGTGGGTGGATTTTTAGTTTCTCATACTCAAACTCTGACTCATCTCGCCATGAAATGATGAAGAACGATGGAAGCGTCGAGGGAAAATATTCGTATATGGATCCTAATGGGAAATTAATCCAGGTGGGTTATACTGCCGGTCAGGGAGGATTCAATGCCTTTGGAGATCATATAATTCAAAATCATCAAGTTTCACTTCCGGTTCCTGTCATCGACACTCCTGCTGTACAAGCAGCAAGGGAGGAATTTTTCAAAATCTACGAACTCGAACTCGCCCGTCACCTTAGCCATAAACACAAAGAAGAGACTTTAGAAACGAAGATTGAAGAAACGCCCGTCCAAGTGGGGGAGTCTCAAAATTCTGCATCAAATGATGATACGATTGTAACCAGCGCGTCTTCAGAAGAAGATAAGAACCAGAAGATTCAACATGATAAAGTCAACAATAACAAGCCAATCTCTCCATCTTTTCCAGGTGAGATTTTCATCAAATAAACTTTTAATATCACACATCCTTTACAGCCTACTTTTACTACGTGGGAGTCGGAGATGTTCCTTACTACAAGATTGCACCCCAACGGTTTGGATATTACCAATCAGTTCCAATGTCATTGCGAGCTGCTCAGTCCGGAGCCATTCCAGTTTCAGCCGTTCACGATGTCCAAGTTCCTCACAGGGGCGAAGGAGTTCACGTTCCCGAACAAACTCCGCCGGTTTACATTGAAGCAGAGGTTAAAGGGAAAGAAGGACCAAATTCTCATATGACGGATGTGAACAAAGAGATGGATGGGAATCAAATGTCCCAAGTTTACCCGTTTCCTCTGTTTGGCTATCCGAGTATTCTACTGTACTGATAATATTTTAATACTTAAGTATTTACGTCTGTATTTACGTATGGAATTCCAATCATGGAAAGGGGCGGTGCTACTAAAATGGCATAAAATTATTAAACAGCTTTACATGGACTAGCACTTTACATAACTTGTAAAAGAATTGAATTATAAATTATAAATAATTCGCATGTTAAATGCTTAAATTTCATTTGGTAATCTTATTGAATTTGAATAAATCAATGCTGTAAGTTCAAAGCTCATTGAAGTGATAATTTTATTTAGATAACCACAATTGCCTCGTTCATCTCTTCCGCTAATCCATTTAATCAAGATAAACTTGTGTAAATTAAGCCGTCATAAAAATACATAATATATTATATTACATATTATACTACTTATATTATAAACACATTCACCTGTGCTGATTTTATGCAAACAATTCAAATTCCTATCACCTTACTATCCTCACAAACATACTCCATATTGAATAAGTTTTTTAATGGTTTTATCTAAGCGAAAAGAGGAAAGAATTATAAATAAGCACTGATTTGATCAATGATGTTGACAAAAAAAATATATTTATACCTTACTTATTTAAAATGGTTTAATCACTTTTCCTATTTCCTATTAAATATACAAATATATGAATATAAATATTTGCATACGACTATTTGTAATCATATCACAATGTAATTCTTTTATTTTTCGGCATTTCAATTAAATATTGTGATTGTGCGATTTTCTCTAGCGCTAAACTTTATGACCTTTCCATTTAATATTGAATGTCAGAGGATTCGAGGGATTTGATAATGATGATTGAACAAAGTTTAATGAATTTAATAGATTTTGGCCAGTAGCTTTTAAACACCACTTGGGATAGAACCCAAGAATAGTCTCTCTCATTAGAATTCATATTTATTACAATTTAATAGTTCAAAATGAAAGTAATTTTTATTAGTTTGGCTATTGCAATTATTGCAAATAATTTATTAATTACTAGTGGGCAAGAAGAAGTTCTTCCCCCTGAAGATCGTGTAGTTGTAATTCCTGAATTTGGAACTATATACGGAACAAGTTATGAAACTGCCGTTCTTAAGCGTCCTTATGTGCAATTCTTTGGAATTCCCTATGCTGAAGCTCCTATTGATGAGAATCGTTTTAAAGTAAGAAATAACATGCATAAGTCCTAATTAACTTACTTATAGTATGTTTAACAAGTTTGAAAAAAATTACAATTTAATCTACATTTAATAAAATATATAATTTTTTACAGCCTTCCATACTAAAAGAAAAAGTGAGCGAATCTGGGGTATTCAATGCAACCAACCCTGGGAAGATGTGCATCCAGCAAATTGGTTTCCTCACACCAGAAACCTCCCAATCAGAAGATTGTCTTCATCTAAACATTTTCAGCTTAAATGTAAATCATTAAAGCTTTAATTTTATAAAGTTAATTTAACATTTTAATTTAAATATTAAATATTTTTATTTTTCATATAAGGTAACCACTGATAAACTTGTGCCTGTTGTGGTTTTCATTCATGGTGGAGCTTTCACTGCGGGATCAAATCATTTATATTCTGGAAATAGACTTCTTGACAAAGATCTTCTTGTTGTATCAATAAATTACAGGCTTGGACTTTTAGGTTTCAATTACCTAATTAATATAATTAATTCTCTAAAAATTATTAAAAATGAGTAGTAATAAAAATTCATCTTTGATTAGGATTTTACTGTTTAAATCACGAAGAAGCGCCAGGAAACGCTGCTTTGCACGATGTTATTACTGCCCTTCAATGGATTCAAAAATACATCCGATATTTTGGTGGTGATCCAACTCGAGTCACAATCTCTGGGCAAAGCGCTGGAAGTGTTGCTGTATCTCATATGCTTTTAGCTCCTCAAGCAGCAGGATTATTTCACAGAGCAATTTCCCTCAGTGGTTCCGCTTTAAGTTCTTGGGCTCATACTGAAGATCCAATAAGAGCATCTCTAAGACTTGCGGAAATTGTCAATTGCTACGCTCCTGTTCCAAAGAATGGCGAAGGTGATTTTGATGATGTTTCTTATGAGATAAACGATGACGAGACCGAGATTGCTGCATGCATGCAACAAATAAATAATACGGAGATTCGACGAGCTCTCAATGTTTACATGGTTCAAGAGGAACAAATTGAAGGCAGACTTGGATTTGAAGCCGTTTCTCCCGTTGTTCAAAGAAATGATATTACAAACGTTACTAGACTTTTGACCAAAAGTCCCCAAGAAATTCTCATGAATGGAGAGCATAATAAGGTTCCATTGATGTTGGGAACAACTAGACATGACGGTTCTTTCATTTTGTCAATTTTCAATAGACAATTCCTCATCCCAAATGAATATGACAAAAATCCGGAGTTTTTGAAAAAGAAAGCTGTTCCCACATTGCTAAAAGCTTTAGGCAAGTCAGAATTATTTTTACCTACAATACGATTTTTTGGATGGAAAAATTAATATAGAATTTTAATTACAGGTGTAGAAGATTTGATTGGATTTTACGATACAGTTTCAGCTACTTATTTAAAAGAAGCAAAAAATTCTGGAAATTTAACATCAATGATTCCGGGACTTATTGATGTAATATCTTTAATTGTTAAATTATACCTCAATGAAATAATTTACCTTAAATCACACACACATTTGTTCTTTTAGATCAATAGTGTGTTTTTCTTCAAAGCGGCTGTAATGCAAACGGCCAAATATGCTTCTCGGCATCATGAAGATACTTACTTCTATTCTTTTGATTATGATGGAACAAGTTCTCTATTCTTAACAATTGGAGGAGACGCCTCAATTCCTGGAGGTTATATATATATATAAATACTAACTATGATACCCAATCATGTAGGCTATTTAATAGTTTAATTAATTACAATATTTGTAATTTTATAGGAATCGCTCATGCAGATGATTTAATTTATGTTTTTAATTTCCCTGTTGCATTCGGTGGACATGATCAAATTGTCAGTGATCAAATGGTTCAATATTGGACAAACTTTGCTTACAATGGGTAAGATAAATTATCTCTTTGTATCTATCTTAATAAAATTCCAGTGTCTGTCCGTAATCCGCTCACTTTTCTCACTTACTACAACAGTGAGGGCTGAAT
>JAQGBZ010000492.1:0-40491 GCA_034687125.1 Neelides folsomi
TAGTTGGACGAAGAAGTTGCTACTCTTCACTTGGAACATCTTGGAGCCAAGTTGAGCAAATTAACTCCAGCCCAAGCAGAATATCTTGGCATCCCCGCTGAAGGACCATTTAAACCTGATTACTACAGATATTAAGATTCAATTATGTTTTCAATGCATTTCAATGCATCAAAAGGGATCTTTCAATACAACTTAAATGCAAAAATTTTGAAATAAAATTGTTGGGTTAAATATGAAATCATCGTCATGTCCTGTTTGGTCCCGTTTAAACCATCTAAATTGTAAATAATATACAAATATAAATGGTCAACATTAGCATTGCAAATTCCAATTGCTGACTAATTGAATTGCTATCTGTAATTCCTTAATACCTGTAAAAGCTCATATCTCTTCGCTCTAGATCCTACGCGTTTAAACTAAACGTCATTCAAGTATAAGTACATATTAAGTATAGAGAATTATTCCCATGCAGGTTCTAATGGGTTTGTATGCAAAGTTTCATATCCTATCCACAGATCTCTTTCCTCTCCATTTGCATTTAACCACACTTCTGGACTTGGTCATATACCTATATTATATCACATTGTACTCTTGATGCTGATAGTGAGGATAGGGATGACCAGGATGAAGATGAGAAGTGGGAAGGTGAGATAGTTGATTGGAGTTGCTGGTAGGTGCCTCAGGTGAGGTCGGAACTGTTCTCCTTTGGCGCTATCTTCCCCCGACCAGTGCGCCAAGTTAATTCGCTGGGAAACGGCGGAGGAGCGAACTAGGAGGACGAATATTGCAAAAGTCGATCGTTTTGTTCCTCTTCTTTCGGCTTTAACCAAGACACATTAACATCCTCCCTGCCTCCCTGCCCTGTCTCGTTCCAATTCGAATGGTGAAGAAGTGCTCCCGAGGTCGCCGCTCCTCTTCCGAAGCCAAGGGCACGGTGGCCGACCTTTCCCCGTCCTAATCCGCCCGACACCCGCCCTCCGACCGAGCGTCAAAGTATGGTGAGGCCTGCGAGGAGGTGAAAAGGCCCTTCCCCTCCGACTCACTCTCATCCAACATTGAAACTGAGAGAGGATGGCTGCAACAGCAAATACTACATTTGTTGATCGGATTGACCCATTTGCAAAGCGGTCACTGAAGAAGAAGCAGAAGAAGTCCCAAGGATCTTCACGTTACCATCAGGCAAATGAAGCCGACCTTCAACCTTTACCTCTTTTCAAAGGTGAGAGAACCTCATTAATTATTATCGCCTTTCAATTGGGCGACTGGGACCCAAGGGTTTAATTATACATTCAAAAAGTAGGAGACATTTATTCAGGGAGCTTTATTGATTTTAATTGTGAATTATGTACAAATTTGTTTTTCATATGGTCGTAATTCTCCTTTTGAGAGCATACTGTGTAGGGCGATTAATAAAATGCGGTGTTCGTATCATTTATTTCAATTTTATTCACATCGGCTTGAAATCGATAAGCGTGAATTAATTATTAGTTTCAAAGAAATTTTGAATTTTGATGATTGAATTTTGATATTTTTTAAAACTAAGCGGGACTCGCGATTACATAATCGTGATTTATAAGAGAAGCTCTATTTAAATCAAAGTGCAGAATTCCAAAAAATGTATTTTAATTGTCAATGTAAAAAATTGGTTGAAGTTGAAACAAGTTTGATAAACTTTCCAAGTAATCTTTTAGCATTTAAGTAAAAACGAATACTCTCAATGAAGTTTATCTCCATCGACGGCTTGTCATCTTGTCATTCGAAATTAAAATTGCATGCAATGATTAATTTAATTTACAAACGGGAGGATTTGAACAACTTTCCTGATAATTAGATAAGGTGTGGTGAATACACAATTTTTGATTACATTATCATGTTTAATAAGTCTATATGTAAAATGTAAATTGGGAAAAATTGATTGCGCATCGTGTCATTTAAATTCCCTCATGCCTGATATTATGTATTATAGAATCGAATGAAACATCTGATAGGATTTTAAATTGTACCCCTATTTATTCCCACAAATAACATTGTAACATTTTTTGTTGGAAAAAAGGGTTAAAATCATATCCTTGAATATTCCTCGAATGAACATAGCAGCAATGAGACGTCTGCTCACTTTGTCTCCCATATTAAATCCTAATCAGCAAAGGAGGGGATCTGAGGATGTTTTTTAGCTGCCGAGAAAATGTTAGTAGGGAGTTGGGGCAGGAATGTACGTAAGAAGATTCCGTGAGTGGCGTGAGGTGTGTGCGAATTTTCTCCTTCCCGTCTTCCACCGGGAGTCTATTTAATCTCGTTGTCTCCTTGCCCAGCCCTCATTCAGTTATTAGGGAGAAGGAGGGAAGGTGGAATTGCTTGACCTCGGACTCGCCTCCTTCCCACTGCTGCTCACTACTCACAACGAGACGACCTCTTCGGTGGATAATTATAAGGAGAGCGAGAGAGCATACGTACTCATATACAGGGTCCTTTTGCATGAATGATTGTTATCGATTAGCCAAGTTGTAATAATCCATAAGGCCTTTCCTTTAATGCTCCTTGATATTCCTTTATATTTATATAAGTCTTAATATAAGAAGAACATTCAACAGAGAAACTTCTCTGTCAGGCATTTTTCAATTGCACTTTGAGAGTCGGACAGGCAAAGTTTTGCCCAGTTCCACAGCCCACAACTCCAGGCAATTACCGGGGGAAAATATGCCAATTCTCTCCTTCCCCCTCTAAATCTTTATAATATTAAAAGAGTGTTGTTTTTCGAGCTTTGAAAATCTTTCTCCCGAGTGCTCCGCAATGATTCGGAAAATATTTTTAGTTTATGAGGAAACTTTTTATTGATTTACTACGTGTCTTTCTGATTCTCCTTTGAAGCCCTATTTTATCGGCTTCGTATTTCACATCGTTATTCTTGACTTTGAAATCGTGGGTGGTTTGAATTTAGAAATCTTTATTCGATTATATTTGAATCGTTATCTGAATTATCAAAAGCTCGTCTTCCTTCCCTTTATGTCACATTACATAGCAAGTTTTTGTTTCCTGTCTATTTTGTTAGATCATTGTGAAAGAAATGATAAAGTTAATAATTCGAAGCTAAACCTTCCAATTTGTCAAATGCCAAATTCGATCTGGTTGGTGGATAAGATGACGTTGGAGTTGTTGGAGACGTAAACGATTCCTTTGAGTACATAATCCAAGAGAAGGGAGAAAGATGTAAAGTATTGAAATGAAGAGTGACTCCTTTTATTAAACCGTATGTTCACATTTCGAGGATCAAATTGAATGAATAAACCTATTTCATTTTTCATGGAGTGGATTCGCTTATACTTTTGTATTTATATCAAAAGGTATATTGGAAGTTGTATAAAAGTGAAAAATAACTGAGGGAAAAAATAGATTTTCCTTTATTGTTCCATTCTTTATAAAAGTGAAGTAACATCTTCTCATCATCTTCCTTCCTCTTCATAATGCCTTATACGTAGCTTCGAGATATTACATATACCATACCTATTTCAAAAACTATGCCATTTTCGACTATCTTACGCGCTCCGTCCTATAAAATGAAGGAAAAGAGGGAGAAAGAAGTTTTTTGTAAGATAATTTTCCATTTTTTTAATAATTCATAAACTATTAAATATAAATGGGTTATGTTGTTTTTGCCTTAAGTGTAGAAGTTCTGAGAAGAGGTTAAATTTAGTTTAGCAGTTTAGGAGGAAAGTTGAGTATAAAAAACAATAATTTAATTATTAAATAATCTTAGATTTAACCTCGACCTCGAGGCTCTCTTTCAACTTGGAGTTAAAACAAGTCATGTTAAAGCATTAATTACCTATATCAAAATGATCAATCATTTGAAATTGCTCCGTTTGAGTTCAGCTCGAGGGATCCATTTGATTCTAAGTTAAATTCATATATGTCGAGTTCACGCCTTTAGTAAAGAGGTTTAATTAGAATTGAGTAGTTAATTGATTATCTGATGAACCTCGAGGTTTAAATAAATAATGTGAGAACGAAGAGACAAGTAGAAGAACTTGCTAACCCAATGAAGGATATTGCATCGTCGTTTGACTTAACTATGCAGTTAATGATTTAGACATTCCGCAAACAAGACTTTATAAGTCTATAAGCTTTTCAAGTTCACTTGTATAAAATGAGGAAAATTAAGTTACGGTATTATTGGGTTTAGTTATTTCATTACTATCATCATACTCGCTTTAACTTTATATTTGGGTAATGTAAATGCCCTTTGGAATTAAGTTGAATTAAAGTAATTAAAATAATTATTACCATTTTCTCATGTAAATATTATTAAGGGTTTCTTTGAGGGTAATCATTTAATCATTGTGTTTGGAAGGCGAAGGTTGAAAATGTTTTGAGATGTGTCTATGTGTTTTAATGTATTTTGGCATGTTTGATAAATGTGAGTTTTCTTTTGATTTCAGATGTCCCTGTCGGAGAGCATGAAGAATTGTTTATTCGGAAGCTCCGCCAGTGTTGCATATCCTTTGACTTCCTCGACCCGGTGGCCGACTTGAAAGGGAAGGAGATCAAGAGAGCCTCACTCAATGAATTAGTAGATTACATTACGGCAAATCGCGGCGTTCTCACTGAACCTGCCTACCCAGAAATCATTCAGATGGTGAGGACTTCCTCTAAATCCGCTTTTCCTCCAATTTCCGGTTGAGATCATTGGAGGAGAAATCCTCGTGGTCGGTCTGGCGAAGAACGACGCTTCTCAATTCAACAAAATCAATTTTTCTCTCTTTCTTTACTTACAGATAGCGCGGAATTTGTTCAGAGCCTTGCCACCGAGTGATAATCCAGACTTTGATCCTGAGGAAGACGATCCAACTTTTGAGGCTTCTTGGCCCCATTTACAGGTTCCGGCCCCATTTCTTCTCCTCGCATTCTCATCGCCCTTTCTTAAATCTTTCATTTTGGTTGAGAAAGTCGGCAGACCACTTTTCACCCATTTAATACGCCTTTTAATACTTTACCGCTCCAACAATTCCAATAGGCGATTAAATTGAACATTTTTTAATCTTTAATTCCCTTCCAGTTGGTGTACGAGTTCTTCCTTCGGTTTCTTGAATCACCTGACTTTCAACCCAGTGTCGGGAAGAAAGTTATTGACCAGAAGTTCGTACTCCAGGTATAATCATTGCTCGTTTTTTTATTTCAATCAACCAACAGTTACTCTTTTTATCTTTCATCTCATTGTTAAATTCGGATTTTGTATTGATTTTGGAAAGTTTTAGGAAAGTAAAGGGGAAATATTAATGAGGTTTGCTTCTTATGATGGATGCAATTATGGTTATTTTGCTATCGTTGAATATATTAAACCAGACGCCAGTCTTTAGATTGACTTTCATATTAATAATTTTTTACTTGATCATTTAGCATTTACTTATCGTTAGCATAAGTTAGATCTTTCTTTTTGTATTCTCTCATTCATGCAACACTTAGGGTTAGTTAAAGTATTTTGTATACCCTTGCTAATTGAACAAATTCTACTAAAATCTGAATAAGCATTTGATTTCGAGGTATTTCGAATTTTTGTTTTCGGATAGATAAAGAAGCTTAACATTAACAAAAATGAAGACCTGAAAAGAGAAGAGTAAACGAACGAAAATCAGTAGTAGAATAGCAAATATCACCTTTATCGATTTCCCCATTTTATAACCACTTTGAACTGATTGGCGAGAGCGACATATATAATTAGCGAAAGGGGGGAAGTTTATAGTTAATGATTAGTAGGTAAAGTATATTATTTCCAGATTAAAGTGCTAGATAATTGGAATGTCAGGGAATAGGATAAATGATTGATAATTGTAATTAGATAACAAATATATTTTATTCACAAAAGCTAACGAATTTAGTTGTCTCCCGTTCAAGTTTCAAGTGATCTGTACTTGAAGGAGGGAAAAATCCTTCTTTGGAATGTTGGCAAATAGTTTTGTATATGGCTAACAGGGTTAACTTTCTTTTAGCAAACCAAATGCATGTATGTTCATGTTGTTTCTTTTTCTTTCTGTTTCTTTCAGCTCCTTGAACTCTTCGACAGTGAGGACCCTAGAGAGCGAGATTTCCTAAAGACAGTCTTGCACAGAATTTACGGAAAATTCTTAGGGTTAAGAGCCTTCATCAGGTTTGTGTTCAACTTGAGTACTTTTTACGATAGTTCCTTTTATACTTGTATTGAAATCGATCCAGTTGGATATATACCCAAAGTCTGATTCTTCCTCACTTGTCATGATTGACAATTTTAACATGGAGGTTCATTGCAGGAAACAAATCAATAACATCTTCCTGCGTTTCATTTACGAGACAGAACACTTCAACGGTGTTGGAGAGCTTTTGGAGATCCTTGGAAGCATCATCAACGGATTCGCTCTTCCTCTCAAATTGGAACATAAGCAGTTTCTCGTCAAAGTCCTAATTCCCCTCCATAAGGTTCCATTACCATTTTTATTACCTTTTCCCGCTCTACTAATGTATTTGTGTGCAAAATTTTAAACATTGCATCTTATTATATACCTAACTACAATATTTTAACTTCTTGGTCCTAGTTCATTTTAAATGCGTTTTTAATTCTTTTTTAATATTTCTATTTGCATTTTACATTGTGTAATTGTTCTTTTATAGGTTCGATGCTTGGCGTTGTACCATGCTCAGCTGGCCTACTGCGTGGTTCAATTCCTAGAAAAAGATGCGACGCTCACAGAACCAGTCGTTCTTGGACTCTTAAAATTTTGGCCCAAAACTTGTTCTCAAAAAGAAGTAAAATTCAATTTTTTTTCTTATTATTTTTCTAATGTTTATAAATAAACATATCTGTTACATAGACCAATGGTAATTTTTGTTATTAATTTTGAACAAGATTGTAAATTGACCTTAATTTTTTAGGTCATGTTTTTGGGCGAAATAGAGGAAATTTTAGATGTAATCGAGCCCACTCAATTTGCAAAAATCCAAGAGCACCTTTTCAGGCAAATTTCCCGGTGCGTATCGAGCCCACATTTCCAGGTAAATGAAAAATAAATATAATTATTGATTTTAAACAACCCCTTCCTCCTTCCCATATAATTATTAACCTCTTTTTCCATATTAATATTGTTTCTTTTTTTAGGTGGCCGAGAGAGCTTTGTATTTTTGGAATAACGAGTACATAATGTCTCTAATAGAAGAAAACAATGGAGTGATCATGCCAATAATGTTCCCAGCTCTGTATCGAATATCGAAAGAGCACTGGAACCAGACGATAGTCTCATTAGTGTACAATGTATTGAAGACTTTCATGGAAATGAATCCTGACCTCTTCAACAACCTTACCACCACATATAAGGCCGAGCGACAAAAGTAAGATCCTTCTCAACCCAACTCCGCCTTCTCTTCCCATTCTCAACATTCATCTTTAAAGAGTCCACTACAAGTATACTTCGAATCTCTTCACTTCCCCTTTTTTCGATTCAATTCTTATGTCATCCCTTCATTGACGAGAGTCTACCAGACTTTTAAAAAGTCTCTCCTGCAACCGCTTGTTTGATGTGACCTTCTCTCGTACATTCCCTATTCTTTCCAAATGCATTTCTCTTCAGAGTTTCTTCTACTTGTCAAGGATGGAATGTAGAGGAGGAAAATAAAATGTCAATTTTCTTTTCAGGGAGAAGAAGAGGGAGAAGGAAAGAGACGAACTCTGGAAACGCCTCGAAGAATTAGAAATTAACTATAATAAAGAAAATATGCTAGGAAATAGTTTCAATTCCCTCAACTCCTCAACTTCAATTCAACCCAATTAAGTAAATTACACGACTCGACACTCGTCTCTTTTCCCTCTTTACTAACTAAAAAAAGCTTGTCATATGATTTGAAATGGAAGGTTCTAAAAATGATTGGAACGGTCTTCTATATATTACGTTCTAACATATTCGGTATTAATTTGTAATATTATCATATATTTCAAAACAGCATTTAATTTATTTCTTCAGCATAGGTCAAACGCTGTCAATGGAAAGATTAGTGTAAATATAAAGTGTATAATAATTTAATTTTTAGGATAATTTTTCTCTCTCAATTATTTACCCCGTCCTATAAAAGCAACAATATCCTATTATTTTACATTTTAAAAATCGACTTTTAAAGATTAATGAGTGAAGGAAAACGTAAAGTGGCAAAAATAATTCGTTTTCATTTTAGTGTTTTTTTTCAAATTTTACCCTGTATTTATTATTAAAACTTATTCCCTTTTCAAATTCCTCGTTTTTCGTCGAAGATTGGCATTCAATCGCTGGTTGAATACTCAATTCTCAATGAGTTAAATAAATACAAAAAATGTTAAATGCTATTAATTTAGTTCTGACTTTGAGTTTTGTGTAAACAGTGACAGAGCAGAATTAATTAATTAGATGGTATTATGAGAAGGGAGTGAGCGAAGTGCCAAGGCCATACATAAAGATATAAATAGGCGTTTTAATATTTGTCTCCTTCATTTATTTAATTTCAAAATCAAGTTGAATCAATAGTCCGGTATATGAAATGCCATATTTTTTATTAAACCTCCCTGCTTTGGAATGTGTTTTTTTGATTTCTTTTACTCGTCTAATAAATGATACGTTTTGATTATTAGCATTTTTGAGAAAATATTATGATTTCTCCTTTTTAATTTGACAAAGGACGAGCTGAGAGTATATGATGATAAGTGTATTCGTTCAATTAACCTCTCTCATACTTATGTAATATGTACTTTACCGGGTGGATTAGGATTTGGTTCAATAGACCTTATGATTACTACAAGTGTTAGAGGTTTGAATTGTTGAGAACTATCAGAAGTAGGAGGTGTAAAATGACTAATCACATTTGAAGATGTTTAAGACTAAAAACGATAAAAAGTATTCAATAAATAGGATTTTAAAATGGTAAGAGGTGTCTAGCCAAAGGTGAGGAGTTAATTCAACAAGTAATAATTTAACTATTACTACCTACATACTACGTGTAATACACTTACTACCTTTAGACCTAAAGATTACTTAAAAATGCATAAAATAACTGCTCTGCTTCTCGATTGAAAGAGAAAGCTTGGGAATCAGAGAGAGAACAACTCGAAGTCGACGTCTGTAAAACTAACAATGAGTATGGTCGAGACTTTTAACTGTAAAATTTTATATTTATCCTAACTGGCTATGGTTTCCCCTCCCCTATCAACTCGCCCTATCAATTTGACACTATAATGTAACTGACCTTGTGACCCTACCATTTGTAATACGGTTTAAAACAATAATCATCAAGAAGGATTTTGTTCTTTATACATCACTAGACCCATCATAGAGGTAATTGAGTCTTTTAAATATGTGATTAATTTTTCGGGTCTGATTGTGTAAAGTTATCTTGAGGATGTTGTCTCCAACCATCTTCTACCATTAGAATTAACGTACTGAAAAATATACGTCAATTAGGGAAATCAAATTATAACATGGTCAACTAAAAAAACTGTTTAATCCTGCCGGAACTTAAATTACTATACAGGAGCGAATTTTTGCGCTGAATGGTATTAAAAGCAACTTGATACATAGAGTGTTTGTCTATCGTCTAATCATTCAAGATATTTTTTATTTATAAGAATCCAAATTGTATTAATAATTAGTGCAATGTCTTTTTTTTCTTTTTGAACAAATTGCTAATGTATTGGATTCAAGCATTCAATTTACCAATTATTTTATTGGCTATAAGCGTTTTTATATGCATTATACCTCATTATGTTTTAAAGTGAACATAGTTAAACATATGATATGAATTATGTATTAATGTACAAGCCTCATTGTATTCTAAATCCGACTTTTAGATTTTTTTCGTATTACATTTGACTCAAAATCATTAATTTATTAAAATGGATTCACTTCCTTGAATCGAACTCTTATTTTATATTTGCTCTTCAATAATTTTAATAGTTCTTAATAATTTTGATTTTTGTCCGTTTTACTCTTGACCTGATATACTTACATATACATATTATATTATGTGTAAACAAGGTATGGTAAAACAAAAAGATTATTTAATTTAATAATTATTACCTACTCAAAAATTACTACTATTATATAATATAGTAATGATATAAAAATATTTGACGTTTAACCTGCCTACCGAGTTCGTTGTGAAAAAATCACAATTTTTGTTGTTAACTTTGTTGAGTGGATGAGAATTGAGAATAAATGGATGTCAGATTGGGCGTTAATTAATGTTATTTAGTATGTGTATTGCAGGGGTTAAAGGAATGATTGATTAAAACCACATCTTACAAACTGTTCTTATTTATTTGCATCTTAAAACGATCATCTTTACATGATATTATATTTATGGTACATTTGTGCATACTTTGTATGGAATGGCACTCATGAATCCATATTGGCATTAATTCATTTAATAAATAATAGTATACAGGCACAGGAGAATAATACTTATCTGCACATAGGAATTACCATTACACGTATTATAATTTATGATAGGGCTTTGTTTTTACCTGTATTATAAAATTAGAATTTCAACTTTGTGATTTGCCTTTTAATTAAAATGATAATGTTACCCAAAGTCCAATTAAAGGCTATCCTTTCTAGGCTATCATTCATTCCAATTATGAGATAAAAATATAATGAAGCTAAATTAGATCTCTTCCTTCCTTGTGTAATTTATCATTCATTCTCGTATTTATTTATAAAATCTAGCTCATTTCAAATAGTAATGACATGTGTAGTATAGTAGTATGTAAATATAGTATACACGTACCTATGTATAAATGATTAACCAGGTATATAATTAACCTATATAATGCTTCATTTTATAGTACAAGTATCATTTATTATAAAAAATGTTTATTTATAAGACTTGAAATCTGTTGTCATTAAAACCTCTACAATATACTTCTGCAACCCGAGATTCAGAACATGATTGAGTATATAGTATTATCAAAATAATATTTGTAAAAGAAGGTTTGATCCTAACCGTTACAATATATTTGGTAGCGGTATGAAAGATCGATCTCGTTGGATGTTAACGACACGTGGAAAAACGTGAGTTAATAAAGCCTTTTAGTGACGCAGGGTTATATTTATGAAATATTGGATATTAAGTCTTACCCGATTCCAAATCAGCATCATTCTGTTTTGAATCGTCTTGCTGAATTGAATCATTTTTCAAAAGATCACTAATAATCTTATATTTACATAATACTTACCTGAAAAGACTACAAAATTAGGACACACTCCAAAATTGACCTTATTGATAGTCCCGTTTAAAATTCATTTTAAAATTTATTTAATACAATTTTCATTGCTCTTCATTATAGATATTTCTCATTCCTAAAAGTTTAATTAATAATTCTTCCATATATCATATGAAAATACATTGTCTTTAACATTGACTTCTACTTTGAAAGAAATGGCATTTAAAATGGATCTTCAAGAGAACTTTTTGGAATCGGGCTACGGATCGAATAAGAGTAATTCGGCATCTAAAAGAAGGTATGTTGTATTATTTATCTTTGACTAACGATAAGATGCATACTTAATCATACTGTAATTTCACATCCAATAATTTCCTTTCAGTTTTGGAAGTAGCAAAGAAAGCAGTTCTTTTTCTAGTGAAGGAGAATATAACGTTCTTCAGAGTGTTCTTAAAAGGTTCTTTAACAATAGTGTAATTAAAGATATTGGTTTGGTTAGTTTCATAAAAACTGATAAGATTTATTATTCCTATCATATTAATGCGAAAAAATTGTTTAATTATAACGTAATTTAATCCATAATCAGAAATTGGAAGAGTCAACTTGATGAGTCTGCAACTAAACATGGGAAAGTTACCTTTTGGGCAAATTCATGTTTTAAAGATGACTCAAACGAAGCATCAAAAGAAAAAACCAATCCACAAAATCAAATCACACGAGAAAAGTATGAAAAACCTCATCAAATGTCTTTTGACTCCACATCGAATTCAACAGACGTGGACGGGCGATTGAACGAAATCCGAGTTGCTGCGCTGAGCCAAGCCATCAAATGTCTCACAAATGAAGTCGAATTACTTCCAGGTCTTTTTTTTCCTAATTACATTTTACCTTATACGAAGGAAGCAATATGAATCTATTAATTTCCCCACTTCCCTGTCCCAGAAATCTCGAGGAAGCCGCAAGTCATTAAAACAAACTCCAAATGGGCCGCCTACTTTCAATTAGACCTTGGGACGGAAAAACCAACTGAAACTGTGAATTTTGAAGTGAGTCAGAACTTTGTTTTATTGTAATCTTCACCTAAGGGTTTCATAATTTCATAGGATGGGTTTTCAACCGTGGTGTCACTTGCCGAAGGCCGTGTCATTTACATCACCCCTTCAGTGGCAAACACTCTTGGCTTCACAGAGGAAATGTGGGTCGGTCGGAGTTTCATCGACTTTCTTCATCCTAAGGACCGACTCACCTTTGCTGCCTTCATTACCAAAACACATCTAGGCTTTCCTTTTGATGCCGAGAACGGGAACGGTGAGGAGAAATGAAATGGAATTACCATAATGAACTCTCTAAGCTGAAAGTCGAAAATCTCGGCTTTAATATGCTATTTTCTTTTCCCAAAATTCATGCGGATATTCCTTCATGTATATAATTAAATAGGGTCGTCGGAAAGCGTCTATTGTAGATTGCGGCAATACAAAAGCTTCAAAACGGCAAGTGGATTTTACTTGATTGACAAACCCGCCGTGTACTTCCCCTTCCGACTTACCATGAAACTTGACGTGGATTGTCTCCGGACCGAAAGTCTGAGAGGAGAATTATTCAAAGAAGGAGAAGAGCGGATGAGCGAGGCTAATAATCCAATTCCTCCCAACCATTTCAATCTCATTATATCAGCTACAAAAATTTACTCAGCTTATCAATGTATAATTAATTTGCAAAGCGGCTTAATTTTTAATTAAATGCAATTAGATGCAAATTTAATTCATGAGAGCTCAAAAGACGGTTTTAAATATTAATTAAACCTCCACAGACCCAGAAGAAGTTCCCATCAATCCGAAGATCTTTGTAACTCGACATCTCGCCAACTGCCAAATGAGCCAGGTTGATGAAGCCGGGATAAGCTATTTAGGTCATTTACCACAGGATATGATCGGGAACTCGGTTTTGGACTATTACCATCCAGAAGACATGGCTTACCTTGAAGAAATATACAAAGAACGTAAGTTAAATGTTTATTCTCCACTTATCCACAAGATATGATTTGAGGTCGTGTAAATATTGAATGGATTGTTTTCTTAAGTTGTGAAAGAAGATGGAAAGCCATTTAAAAGCAAACCATACAGATTCCGAGTTTCAAATGGAACTTTTGCACTTCTTGAGACAAATTGGTCATGTTTTATTAATCCCTTTTCATGGGAGGTTGAAACTGTCATTGGACAACATCGTGTCATTCAAGTGCGTTATAAACTTATGAGATAAATAAATATTTAAACTAATAACTCAATAATATAAACACAATAAGTTATAATGTGTTGAATATAAAGGGTCCTTCGAATCCAAATGTATTCATGTCAATGGAAGAAAGCGAAATCCGAGATATGATTGAGATTTCCCAACCAAGCCCTTCGAGAAGAAATGAGAAACAGAATGAGATCAAATTGATCATGATTCTTTCAAAGGTATTACTTTAGCTTATATCTAAGAAGAATGACAAAGTTTTATTTTCCTTGTTTGGACACGCTCTTTACTTTATGATTTTATTATTATGCCTAGAATAGGTAGTCACGTTAAATACATAATACTTCACATGAAATCTTGATGCAAATAATACATAGTTTATCATATGGATAAAATTTTCATCTAGAAAATAAGGAGAAGTAACAAAAAGAAGATTCTTAAAAGGAAACGGCAAAGGAAGAATATTGCAACTTTGGTTGAAACACTCCTGGAGCAAATCAATAAAAATTCCGATTCTGAAAATTCTGAAGAAAGAAGCGATTTCAAATCAGTAAATGTTGGAAGAAATAATTAAACTTATTAAAAATAATTTTGTTGATTAATCTAATTATTTACTTCGCCTAACTATTAAGGATCGGGATTCAATGATGCTGGGAGCAATTTCTCCTCATCATGTCGATCAAGGGAGCAGCGAGAGCACGGAGACCCCTCCGAGCTATAATCAACTCAATTATAGAGAAAACATAGAAAGGTCCATTTCAGCCAAATCTTTCCCTCCGTCCGTCCATGCATTCCTAATAGGAACCTTAATTGCTAATTAACTAATTATCATGATGACTTTTCTCATGCTTAGGTTTTTTCTAAGCCAGCCCAAGACGTCGCGGTCGGAAAAGTCTCAAGAGAGTCAAACAAATCCCAATTCCTCTTCACTCAATTCCACCGATGAAGAAGAAAAATCTTTTTATTTTAGGTTTGTCAAGTATTCGAATAAAGAACTATCTTGGGTGATTTCTTGTTAGAGAGTTGAAATGAAATTCTTTTTTTACTCTATATTTAGCCATTCTAATGAAAGCGGTGGGTCTGAGAAAGATGATCAT
This sequence comes from Neelides folsomi, assembly GCA_034687125.1. NCBI lineage: Eukaryota > Metazoa > Arthropoda > Collembola > Neelipleona > Neelidae > Neelides > Neelides folsomi. Next base: position 14,542 of record JAQGBZ010000492.1, read on the forward strand.
TTCCCCTCTGGTCTTTCTGAAAATCTCATTAACAGGTAATTTCCTACATCCGGCTTGTTCAATTATGCCAAATCGAATTAGTAGACGGAAATAGAATTCTCAGAGTGTTTTTTCATATACTATACACAGTTTCTTAATAAATTTCTCCTTCATACTCGTTAAGGCACAATGAAACGATGGAAAAACTGATGGTTCACAAATTGAAAAGTCGGGAGCAGCGAACAAAAAACTCTTTACTTCACCAGAATAAAGATATTAAAGTAAATGGAGAAACAATTTTAGTTTTATAAATAAAACCCCGGTCATATTACCTATTAAGGAATACTTATTGTTCATGAATAGAATTCTTGGAGTGAAATTGATCTCGAAGACAATTTAAATGAGATTCCTCAAGGAACTAAAAGAGCTTGGACAAATTCTCAAAGATCCTTTTCAATATTGAAACATCCTCATTTGGAAGAAAATGTTGAAGGCGTTGACCATGTGACTAAATTGTCCAAAGAAGAATTAAACCTTTCACCTTTCTCTATCAACCTAACACCTGTTATTAGCCAACCTGAGTGGAGGTAAAGATAAGCCAGGAAACGAGGGCTCACGTTGCCGACGTTGACTACACCTCGTTTCAAATATTTACCCACCATGCACGGAGAGCTTTGATGTCATTAATACTTATAAATATATGGATTTCAGAAACAACGACCCGAGGATTTCAATTGATGGTTTCATGCCAGTGCGAGTAAGAACCGAAGACACGTGGACGAGTGGCGTCAATCCATCGATTATTGAACAAGTGGCCTCGAGTCGACAAAATCAATTTGTCTATTTTCCCACACAACCTTCTCTACAACGCAGTAAGTCCTGACACACAATGAAACTCAATTGTCATTAATTGTTTCAATTCACGTCGTTTGTTCGTTTAGGTTCCGGAATTATTGGATCAGAAGCCGTTTCGACTAATTCTCCAGTTCATCTCCAATACGTTTCTTTCCAAGAAACCCAGAATTGGAACAAAGGGGGAATGGGGATGAAGCAAAGATATGGAACGGCGAATCAACATCATCTCGTCCCTCGTGTTTTTGCTCCCCGTACACCCAATTCTGTCATTTTGAAACCAATTAGGCCCACGTTGAATTTTGGAAGTAAGCATTGTTATTTGGGATTGAATAAGCCAATTAGCAGAGAAAATCCGAAGGGTTCGCTTTCTATTAAACTTTCTCCGCCGCTGTTCAACATTGGAGAAAGCAAAAGTGAAATGATTTTGCAGAAATCAAAAGATGAATCTTTTCATCATAATGAGTTCAATTCTTCTCTTTTGCATCAGTCTTTGCAAAATGTAAGATTCCTTTCCTTGACTATTGTTCTTAATTAGGTTTACAATGCATGATATAAATTACAATATTCAAATAAGTAGAGTATATACCAAGTATATTGGTATATTAATTTATTAATTGTTAACCATTTATAGGGCTATTACCAAGCTGGTGAGATTAAACCGGCTGAAAATGATCAATACGTCAACAATCCCCTGGTATTTGCATAAAAGTACTTATAATTTTAATTAACTTCATTATGCTCTATGTTAAAAAGTGTGATTAAAATACATTTATTATGGTATATAGTCCGAAGTAGCAAATGAACAACTCTGTCAGTTATACCATGAAATGGAAATTGATATTTATGAAATGGAGAGAGCAAGCCAAGGTTCTCGGTGTTAATGAATTTGAACAAAAGCACCCTCGCCTATACCTAATGTCAACCAATTAATAATTTTATGCACTAATTTTACTTAAATTATATTACATAATAATATGTATTTATGTAAATACAATAGTCTGTATCTATTTTCTTCAAATTTTATTATGTAGATAAAAGCATACGTTCATTATTACATACTTGTTATATGGTATTACATATAAATGTGATGATTATACAAGTTATTTTTGCATTTTTAAAATTATAATGAATCAATTTAATATTTTAGTAAATTCATGTAATATGACATGCACAAAACATTTAGGTACAACATAAATAAGTATCAGTAATTAAAAATAACTCTTCAAAATCTGGAAGATCAAACTTCAATTGGAATAGTTTACGTCAGCAACATTAATTACAAGATATCAATCATATCAAATATCAATTAGTTCTATTTTAGGTGTACATAATTCTTCATAATATTAGAACAAATAAATAGTATTTATTGAGGTACATTATTTAGTTGTTAATTAATAATTACACAATTCATTATCTATAGATAATATACACAATGATTTTATATTTATGCAGTTGTTGGTGAAGGTGCATAATTGTGAAGGTATATTGTATACCTAAATACCTAACTATACTAGGTACATATGTACTTATATCATGTAAAATGTAATATACCAAAATACTTATATAATAAAGCTACAAACAATGAATGTGTTTTAATAGCACTCTGTAGTCATCCATATCCATATTGCTATACACATAACAATAAATACTATCCTTACAATTATAATGTTTAAAATTAACCAATGATTATACTTCGAGTATACCTATTAATATTAACATAGGACAACATATCCAATCAAATTAACAATAAGTTGCATTAATAACAATATTGTAAAAATCGGCAACACATTCTTATAATCGTAACTGTAATTTACCTATAAATGACAAAATATTTTAACAAAAATTATCCTACACGATACTTTCTTAAAGCACCATGAAGCATCCATGAGATTTCAATTTCTCAGTGAAGTTTAAGAATAATTATAACGAAGGTATTGAATAAAGTCTTTCAAGTGCTTCATAGACTAACATTGTGCTTGTCTCTATTAATCTCGTCTACGCTGATGTAAGCATTATCGTTGGGTGGCGGGGCACTGATTGACCCATCGTCGGAAACTGTTTGCTTCTGAAACCCGCTTGCATTAATCGTGATGGGAATTGGCGAAGGGTTAAGGGACGATCCAGCAGTTGTTGGTTTGATCGACAAGCTCACATAATAATTCTTTGTAGGGTCGAGTGTTTGAGATGGGAGGGCAAACACCTGAGACTTTGATCCTATTATAAAACAAAGTGGCCCAATTAGCTAAAATATCAAACATTAAAGATTCAACTGATTGTGAAATTCACCTTGTTGGACTTCCAGAGTAATAGGAGACTGTGTATCATCCCTTGATGATGAAAGTTTCAAATTGTTCGTTCTTCCTACATTATCTCTTTGGGTCGGCCCAGGAGCTTTAAGCGGATCAACTCTGGGAAGGAATCCGGCTTTTCTTCCATTACCTACTACAATGTACAATGAGGTCATGGGGTGATTAAAACGATAAAAAGGAAAGATAAAAGGCTTAATTGAGTCTTCTTACTGTAGGCTGCACATGGAACTCCTGTGTAAGCATGAGCCGCGTGATGACATCGGTGTGTCAGGTGAGTACACTGGTTGTGATCTTCACAACCTTCATCTCCTCGTTCAACATCATCCAAAAATGGGAGTTTGGTGGAATTCATCTTCTTCAAGGCGACGCTGAGTTTTTCGAGATCGTCAGAAGGGGCGAATCTTGGAAGAAGTCTCCTGTTGGCTTGAAGGAGGCGAAGTTGATCTAAATAATGAATTTATGGTTGTTAAAGCAGGCATTTTATATGCATTTATTTATAAATAAATTTTCAAGCATGGTTCAATCTCTTTTGTTTAAGCTCATGGGAAATGAATAAGAAATCGAAACCATAAAGGTATTTTTCAAAGCTCCGGAAGGTGAAAGGGCCATCATATTCTCTAAAGTTGATGCTCAACCCGGCTTTTTTGTAACTATCAGAAAGTCTTTTGACGAGAACTTGTTCGTTCGACTTCCCTGCACGGATTTGAAGTCTTTTAAGCTCGAGAAGCTCTTGGAAGATTTTTCTTTCTAAGTGATATCTAAAAAATATTAAAAATACATATTAATTTAAAAAATCAATAATTGATCAATTTAAAAACACGCTGACCGTTTAACTAATGTTATTAATTAAAATAATTAAAGTAAAGGAAAAAAGAATAATAATGGAATGACTTACTTTCTCATACTAGCTTGCATAGCTTGAGTAACAGAAATGGGAGTGTCAACATCAACTCCTTTTCTAAACTTGGGAGGAATTCGACTTTCGCCAATTCTGGTATCATCTCCAAAAGTGAGTCTATTTCTTGGTTTGGGTGCATAAACTCTTTGTTTTCGTTCATGTCTCTTTTCAATAAATTCGCTGGCACTCATAAAAGACTCACTCAAAGTAGTGGAATTGTCAGACAAATCCACATCTTGATCTACAGATAAAGGTTTAACCGGCTCGACCATTTTCTTAATTGGTTTTGAAACGCTTTCTTTTCGGGTTTTCTCAGGCGAACCTTCCCTTGAAGTGTCAGAGGGAATAAAAGTCGTGGTTTTGATCGGCCTTTGAGGGCTCAAAGACGTCACTGACTTCTTTTTCGGCTGTTGGGAAATGATGGGCTTGGGAGGGGAAAACATCTCAGATCTCAAATCATTGAAGCTTTCCGTATTCATTGAAGGCAATATCGGCATTTTCAAGTCATCAATGTCACTCATGGAGTCTCGACGGGAAACGTGCTCAGTTTGGGGAATGAATTCGAGCTGTGAAGGTTTTTTAACATTTTGCTTTGTCTTTGAGTTCGGCTTGGATTCAGGCTTCGGTTCGGCCTTTTTGTAAGTGACAAACTTCTCAAGTTGCTCAATCTCTCGTTCAATGGGACTCCGGAAGCTCCTCCGCTCTAATTCAAGTTCCTCAAAGTCAGGGGGCTCTTCGACTTGAGGAATGATTTTGATGGGAGTTCGAGGAATCTCCTTGGTTGGGTGGGATGGAATTGGGGCCATTTGGTCGTCTAGCACTATCTTGGTAATTAATTTGTTAGTAGGACCCTCGCTCATCTCATCGGCCTTTTCCTTTGAATCGGAAATGGATTTCCCTTTGGACTCAATTATCGACTTCCGCTTCTCTTTCGGTGTTTTACTCGCTCCATCTAAAGAAGATTTCTTCTCTAAAGAAGGCTTCTTGTCTAAAGATTCTCTCTTTTCCTTTTCAAGAAATTCCCGCTTTTCCTTCGCTTCACTAATTGATTTCTTACGAACTTCTAATCTTTCCTCGAGTGATTCGCGCTTCTTTTCCATTATTGACTTCCGCCTCTCTTTGTCAGCAGAATCATGAGTTTCTTTAGACTCTTCAATTTCCTTCGACCCTTTTTCCTCCTTTGACTCCATTCTCTTTACCTCTTTCTCTTTCTGCTCAATCGACCCTGTCCTTCTTTTTTCTACAGACTCTTGTCGCCTTTCTTGGGATTTTTCCCTCTTCATTTTCTCCTCAGGCTCGGCCCTCTTAATTATCTGTTCCTGTGATTGTCCCCTTTCTACCTTTTCTTGTGATTGTCGTTTAACTAATTCTTCCTTTGTCCTTTCCTCTGACTCTCCTCGCATTACTTTATCCCTTGATTCGTCCCTCACAACTCTTTCTTTGGATTCTCCTCTCATGACCTTTTCTTTTGACTCACCCCTAACGATCCTTTCCTCAGATTTGCCCCTATCTAATTTAGAAGGAGATTCATCCCTTATGACCCTATCTTCTGACTCGCCCCTAGTGACCTTTTCTGCAGAGTCAGGTTTGAGTATCTTTTCCTGCGAGTCGCCTCGACTCCTTCCTTTGAATTCCTTCCCTGGTTTGATATCTTTGAGGGACTCTTGCCTCGTAATATTTTCAACTTGGGACTCCTGCCTTAAGGGCTTCCTCTCTTTCTCCTCTTTTCCTTCTTCATCCACTTTGTCCCTTGACGAGGCTCTCGACTTCATCTCAGCTTTCTTCTTCGTATCTTCTTGGGAATCCTCCTTGCTCAAACTCCGCGAATTTCTAATCTCAGTTCCTTCTAAAGTCCCTTCTCGCTTCAATTCGGCCTGGGAGGTTTGGGCGGAGTACTCTAGCTCAGAAAATTTGTCGTCACTTTGGGGCATGGTTAATCTCTCCTTACCCGTCGGCTTCTTCTCAGTCTCTTCTTTAATAGGCTTTTCCGAAGACGCCGGGCGAGACTTCTCCTCGCTCGACTTCCCCTCTCGACTATTTTTCCTTGAAGATTTTCGAGAGTTTTTCCGACTTCCCCTCAATTCCTGCTCTGCCCCGCTGTCAGTGCTTCCCCCATCCTCTTGACCTTTCCCAAGCGACGTTCGTTTCTTTCGTCGCTTGTCAGATTTTCTTTTCGAACGTTCTGGCCCGCTCTCATCATCGTTTTTAATTTCGTCCTCGGGCATTATTGGAGTGGAAGTAGCCATGAAGGAATCTCCAAAAGCGTCTGGAGATGCGAGATTTCGAAGTTCGGGTTCGTTGTGAAGTCCAAGTCGACTAATTGTAACTCCCATGCTGCTTCCTGGTTGGCTCTCGAGTGTTCTTTAATTTTATTTAAAACACATTAGATTCATAAATAAATATATTTATTATTATGAGAATGAAATTGTCTAAAAAGCTAAAACTGAATATTGTTAAATTAAACAATTAAAACATTTTTAAAAGATTTGAATGACTCGCCTATTTAGTCTCCTTTGAAAAGCAGCATCGTTAAGGGAATTGGCAGGAATTCCCCCGTGAAGTTGAAGAAATTTCGCCACTGCTGAATTCCCTCTATGAATTGCAGCGTCAAGAGGTGTCATTTGAATTCCTTTTCCGCTCCGCATCAGTGGATTTATGTCAGAGTGATGATCGATTAATATCTAACACAAGAACAAAATAATTATAGGCATTGACCATTTGCAAATTGAATTATTGCGAAATGAGTATAAAAGAAATAATGACGTCAAGAATGACAAATATAACCCACCTTGACCATTTCCACGTTATTATTGAGAGCCGCCATATGGATCGGCGACCGACCGTCGTTATTAGGAGCATTTACAGACTCAGGGCTGAGTGAAAGAAGCCACATGACCAAATCTCGTCGTCGAGAAATGACAGCTTCGTGCAATGGAAGATCTCCTCGGACATTTCTCATCCAAAGATTTGACCCGTGGCGACTCAACAGGCGGATCGTTTCCAGTTGTCCTTTTGAAGCTCCACAATGAGCGGGAGTTCGTCCTTTCCTATCTTGCCTGTTGGGCTCAGAACCGTAGTTGAGGAGAAGCTCCGTGGCATCGGCATGACCAAGTGTCACGGCATAAAACAGGGCCTGTCGTTAAACAGGAAATTTATATTTGAATGCCGAGGTTAACGTCTCTTACTGTGCATCCGTTATTGTCGATCACGTCAACTTCAGACCCGCAGAGACCAATGAGAGTTTCTAAGCAGTCGGTGTGACCTCGACTTGCGGCACAATGTAAGGCTGACATGAAATTTATTTAGATTACATTCATTAATTAAAAACACTTTCTTATATATGTAGTATAGCTTATATAACCTTATTATAGCAATGCTTTCTCTTAACTAACACATTGAAAATTAAAAAGTACCCTTATGGATAATACATACATTTACATGTAAGTATATAATTGCAAGTAGATATGTAGTAGTTTGCAACTTTGCGCGCATCATAATTACCGATTCGATTCTGTTCATTGGTAAATTTATACCGTATTAGTTGAATTTGATTAAGATATTTGATAAAAAATTAAATCAGCGCACAATATACCATATATAGGTACTTATTGTTAGCTTAATGTTAGTAGTATTGTAAATATCAAATGTAAGTATTGTATAAGTTGGCTATATACAAATAATTAATACGATACAAATAGCAGATATAAATACTTACATACCTAACATATACTTATTAAGGAATAAACATTTTTCTATAAGTATAACATGACATTAAAATTAAAGTCCATCGATCTCATGTCCTGTATCAATATTCATGAGAAGCTTTAGATTGCCTCAATTAAAATTTGAACGAGCTGGTCAATTTACATTCACTCCAATGGTCCTAAAAGACAAAAAACATGAAAATGGATTTGAGGAAGTGAAGAACCCACGCACGAGGAACTCATTCCAACAAACAAGTTGATATAGAATGAATATATTTAATTGACTATAAGAGAGGGACATTAAAGTGGTCCTCTTCAAAATGGGAATTTGAGTTTCATTGAACTGTCGAGTGATGCATATAGTCATCGTCAGTCATGCAATCCTTCTTCAACAATTTCCAATTGGGTGTATGTACAGATAGTATTGGAATTGGAATTACCTACACACTTAAGTAAGTGAGCAGTAAGTGCATTTTGGTTGGGATAGTACTATCATTTATAGAGAAAGGTCCTTTCTCCTTCAATTGTAATTTCGGGAAGAAAGAAATCAATAATTATTTTTCCGACCAGACTCGAGTTCAACATGATATTGATACACAATTCAATAAGATTGTTTATTTACTTATTTACCAGTAGGTATACTATTGTAATATACTTCCCAATAAGTCCGTTCATTTGAGTGTTTGTCCCTCTTAATCCTTCTAATGATAAAAACTTTATTACTGCTCTTTGTTCAATTAAATCAAAATCATAATTACCCATTTTAACTTTGTTAAATGCGTCTTAAAGATAAACTAATTTTAAAATTACCGTATCTCATCAATTACATTTTCATATACAATATACATAGATCAATGGACTTTTTGGGCGGTATATTAGGTATAAGTTATAATATAATGACTATATGCTCAAGACAAACTATTCAAAAAAACAAATTAAAACCTAATTTGGCGTATACTGCGTAAGTAGATGATTTTATTATGTTAATACCGTAAGTACATAATATAATAAGTCTATGAATACAATTTCTAATTAAGAAACAAAATTAAAATATTTTTCATAAAACATACCTGTCAAACCATCTTTATCTTCCGCTAAAACACTCGCCCCGGCATTCACGAGTGAGAGTATTGCATCGCTACTCCCTAATAAAAACAAATAAAAACTTTCTTATCGCCTCTGCCCAAATTATCCGAACGTTTGTTTAATGTAATTATCCGTAATTTGGGTAATCTCTGAAATTTGACCTGCACTGGAAGCCCATAGAAGCGGCTGTCTTCCATCTTTATCACGCACATTGACAGGAGCTCCTTCCTCGACGAGTCTTCGAAGGATGGCAAGACCTTTTTTGGGGCTAATTCCATAAACGGTGCTTTGAACTCGAGCTGGAGAGTCAGAGTTCACTTTGCCACACATTTGGGCCGCGTAGTGAATTGGATGGGCGGAGTGGATGTCGGCATTCGTTGGTGAGGCGCCGTTCGATAATAAAATATCCAAGATCTCAACTTCGCCACAGACTACAAGGTACAATATAATAATGGATTGGCAAATATCTTAAAGACTTTTAAATAATGGTATTTTAGCCGCTATTCTTGTAATTTTCTAATTGATGAAAATAATAAAGCTATTTTTTCTCATTTTTTCTCATTATTTTAAATTGAATCATTATTCTCTTCATTAATTCTTTCTAATATCATGTTACAGCTATTAGCTATTTGAACAACTTGGGAAAACAGACCATATTTAATAGTATTCTGAAGACTTCTTAAACTTATTCTCTTACTATTACTTTCTATTTTTAAGTAAAATAAATGGATTTATTCTAGAAAATCTTTACTACTAACAATAAGTATATGCTTTTCTTGCAAAAACGAGCTCTAGTTATTTTTAGAAAAATAAGCTCTCTGAATTCCATTTTTAGATATAAAACGATCCAATTTGTTGCGTAATTGTATCTAATTTGTCTGTCTTATGATGAAATAATGTAAATGTCAATGTGATCTCAAATTTATGGATTTAGGAAAAAACTCTTTCAAGTAACAAAAAATGTGTTAGCATAAGAATGCTGTATTTGATGGGATTAATAGTTTCACCAATTTCATCAAATTGTTAGCTATTAGCAAAAACTATTAGCAAATAATCTGAAATGAAGGTGTTATTTAAGCATTGTTTCAACCTGTGGCCCAATGAACGGGTGAGTGTTTTTCATTATCAAGGCAATTAACGTCAGCTTTCCGGCCAACAAGAGTCTTAACAATGTCTCTGTTCCCATTAATGACAGCGAGGTGAAGCGGCGTGTATCCCTCTTCGTCCTTCGCATTGAGATAGGCGGAATCCTCGTCAATGAGAATGTCTAGGCATTCTCGGTTGGTGGTTTCTGCACAGTAGTGAAATGCCGTCCGTCCGTTCCTCGTCCGCTCCCTCGTTCCGCCCTGCCCACACCCATAAGACAAGATTTAATGGCATGAAAGGGGAGGCTAATAAGCCACGTTGGAATTTGGACAAATAAGTTTGATCTATTTTTATTGAACGCACTTTTCTCTTCAGGATTTGCCGAACGTCTTCTGACCGTCCCTGCTGGCATGCGAGCATGAGGGGCGAGAGGCCATTTCCGTTCTTCACCGCTCGCTTCGGAGGAGATGATTTGGATGTTGAGGGCCCAAGAGTGGTGGGCTCTGTTTGGAAGCGGACGACTTGGGCTGTCGCCATTGTTGATTATCAACCTTTCTTCATCAACTGCTCAGGTGTCATCCGCCGGCATGTTTGGACCCTTTCTCCTTCTCTGTTTAGTCACATAGGAAATAATGAATGTAAAAACATAATGTTTTATATTATATTATGTAAAAGTACAGACTTTACTAATGTACTAATGTAGATAAATTGATTCTTGGGATATGAATGCTTAAAGCTTATTTAGCCAATATTATGTGTATTAAACTGCAGTTTTGTACTAAATAGGTTTCAAAAATTCAATGAAAGTTATTATAGCTAAACTTTATATGCCATTTTTATATTTAATCATTAGATTGAATCTTTAAATCAACACATGGACTTTAATTAACCCTGACCTGTAAAGACACAAGATATTTATAAGAACACATTTTTCACATTGAAATAATGGATAGCGATCTACATACATATTTGGTATTAAATATGAGTTATATGGTATCAAATGTAAGTTTGGATTCGAGGTTGATTTTAACAATCGATGCTGTTGAATGTTTTAAATTAAATTCTTAATCAATAATACTTCCATATGTTATTATCATTATATTATTCTATTAAACCAATAGTTATTTGTATGTATTTTAGACCAATTTTGTTGTATGATATAAAACGAACAATCAGTTCTTGATATTGGATTATTAGGTCATTAAAAGATTTATTTGTTTTCTATAATTCGAAAAAATATGCGTAATATCAGAGTCGAATGAATCAATAAATCCAAAACTTTGTTTGTGTTCATGATAGTTTTTTGCATTCGTTGGTTTGTGCTTTGTGTTCATAGTAGAGGATTTGATTCTCTTTCGGGGAAAAGCCATGGGCCCTGAGTGAATGAAAATGTCGGAATAGAAAACCATTCAAAACTTTCATAAAGAAAAAGTGTTTTATTGACCAAAATCAATTTTTTGATCGATGTGCTGCGTTTCAACTTTTTATAGTATTATTATTGAATTGGAGGTTTAATAGTTTTAATAAGCGTAAAAATTTTCTGTTGAGCCTCGAACTAATCAAAAGAAACTTTCAGCCTAATTATAATAAAGCTATTTTTCACATTCAACTGATGATATTAACTTTTTCAATATTTAGGTATAAACTCATGTGCTAGCTATTTGTAGGTATGATAATGATAAGTATATTAAAAAACGCATACATGCATGTATTATGTATTAGTTCAGGTATATGAAATTGATTTACGATTTACGAATCATCAAGCTTTTCACCTTTTCACTCATCCAAATAAAGGTAGTTTAGTTATTATTATGTATAAACTACCATTTGGTATAAAAATCTTAAATATGAATTTACCTATTATTTATAATCCGAAAAATCTCAATAAACGCTAATATTGGTAGACTCCAAAAGAAGCCACATTTTAGATAATGAACAAAAATATATTACTGAATAACTCAAATATTGTAGCACGCAATTAATAAGTCTTCATTTTGGTAAAGAAAAGTTGAATTCCCACTTAAATATAAAACTAAGCAAATTACATGCAATCGAAATTTGACATCCAAAAATGAAAGAAATTCGTGGCGTGTTGAGGAAAAGAAATCAGGGCATCATTCCACTATAAACTCCTTTCTATCACTCCGCAAAGAATATATTCATTCATTAATTTTTTACTACAAAAGATCTTAATCACTCCCAAATAGATCCAAACAAAGAAAGTAAAAAAGTAAGACAAGTCGATCTCTTTTCACGTCCAATTATCCTTCGTCAAATTGTTGAGTGGATATATCCAAATTCATTGAGAAGCTCTGTAGTCGCTTTCACCATATAAGAAAGACTTTTATTTAAAACGTGTTGGAATAAGAAAACCTTAAATTGTTCATGTTTATTGTGCAAAGTTGTTAGGACCGAATGAGCTTGAGAGGAAACGAAAAGTCATAAATGGGTCATGAGGTTATGGTTATTGAGATATCCGAGTTGCTCGCATTTTATGCCATGGACTTTCTTCAAATTCTAAACAATAGAATACGTGAATGTACGTGAGAGAGTGATTGCATCTAAAGGACAACTTGTGCTGCTCCATTTTATAAGTTCAATTGATCAATTCATTAGAAATATATCTAAGGATTTAATTCATAACTATTTTACTATACCTGTACAGAGTGCGCAATAAGTATCTTTCTTTTTTATATGGTTGTTTAAGTAAAAAGAAAGATACTTATGGCGCACCCGGTACACTAGATTGGAATATTTATCTTTTAATGGCTATAATTTAAAAAATATAAAAATGACATACAATTTCTCAAAAGACACGATAATAATTAAAGAAATTACAGTGTAATAAAAAACATCTATTGTAAAATGTTTTTGTAATTGATCAAATAGATTTTTAATCTAATCATGAACTTCCTTATTTCGATTTTTTAAATAACTGCAAACTACAAATGTTTGTATTAATAAATTCGACTGTGTAAGTATCATTTAACGAAATCCATATTTTCATCTCAATGGGATTAAAATTACAAGGATGAGATAAAAGATCAATTGAGTAAGTAGATGATATTGGATAAAAATAAAAAATTTTGAACTAGAAAAAATATTTGGGGAAAATAGCGATAGACGATTTTCAAGTTTAGCTGTGGTCGAATAAAGAAAATTAGAAGTAAAAACTAATATGTAAAAAAGACGGACATTTGTTAGAACTTGAAACTACATAGTATTTTCTGTAGGTGATGGTGATTAGTGACTTAACTATGACAGCGTCCTTGAGGTAAAAAACAAATCGGAATTTTGCGTGTCGGATCTAATATGATTTACGTTCTTTATGTTAAAGCATATTCTCGATCTAATACTTCTTCTCCTGCATTGGTAAATGGGAAATACTATGACTCGCTTAATAATAAGTATGTCTTTTATACGGTAGTAGAAAATATTTGACTTTATTATTTTTAAGTTAAATTAAAATGCAAATCTAATGTTTTATGAATTTGCATATCAATTTAGATTTTCCTTTACTTTCTTTCTACGAGGCCATTATTTTTCTCTTTTTGGGGAAAATGAGTTTTATCAAAATACGTAGGATAATATCTGAATTGACGGAAAGAAGAACAATTTCGAGCTAATTTTAATAAATCGTAACCTTGCCTAAATTTGAAGAATTAAAAATACTAGCAGTGTAAGTTATTGTACTAGCGGTATAAATGAACAATTTATAGTTTCTTTAAAAGTGTATACCTAGTTATTATAATGCATTTGCGCTGCCAATACCCGAGAGTTTAAAACTCAATATTGAAAATGCATGTGGGGCCCAGGAAACGCTTGTGCAATTTTTCTAATAAGGCATTTTTAATGCGCTTTAAACTTAAGGATATTCGCAGTGTGAATGCATTATAAGTTAAAGACTTAATTAAAATTAATAATTAATAACTACTATATAACAGGAGCGAGAGGTTGTCAAAATTCCAAAATGATCTCATTTATGTAGATACGAAAAAGAAGTAAAAGTTGTTTGGAATCTTGTGTCAAATTTTGCAGATAACTCCGCATAATCATTTCTGTATTCATGCCCAAGACCCTTTTCAATTTGTCCCCTTTTTACTAAACAACTAAGAAATATTCACGACTTTTTCCGATGGAGATTAATGAAATTTAATAAACTTATGGATACTTTAATGTCCATTCAAATATTTGTTAAAAAAATTAATTAGCTAAATAATTAATAGTTAGTAATTATGTAGAAAATAATTGTAATGTGAAAGAGTCATAAAAGAGAACAAGATTTCAATCTCATCAATTAAACTCGTGCGTACAAAATTGGAATTTCAAAAACCATATATACAAGAGAAAATTCAAAATTTGTTTATTTGTTGTTATTTTTGAATTTGAACAAAATTGGATACGCTGTTCTTCTTTCCGTCCAGCCATCTGTAGTTTTTAAATTTACTATTTTAAATTAAAAATAGATTTTATATAAAAATCTCTATAAAATTATTTATAATTTAAAACAAACTATAGGTATTTTGTGCAGTGCCATAAGAACCTAGTAAACTTTGTTTGGAATATTCCTAGTAAAAACTTTTAAAGGTAAATGGCAATTATATTCAACTAATATTGTTAGAAATTAAAATATTATCTACCTATTTGAAAGGGAAAGCAAATGAATTTTGAATTTGAAGGTGATTGTGATTGCCCATGACATTTTTGATAAGGATCAACTCTCTTTTGGACTTCGACTTTCAATGTTCATTACACTTTATTGTTTCAAGGTGTTTAAAAATTCTTCATAAATCATTTTTATAATCTTTGAATGCATCGAAAAATTTCTTAATATATATACGTCTAAAAGTGAAGTCTTTGTTTATAAAATGTACTTTCCACTGTATATAATATTAGTTATATAAGATTCTTACAATAATGGCTATATAGGCCATTATATAAAGTTGAACCTGCTTCATAACATGTCGTCATCAATATCCTTTAGGAGCATTTCGAACACATGGAACCACTTGAGTGTTTCTGTTTGAAGATTGTATGATAAGATCTAGCCTAGTTTGGGACAAACCTGCCTTCATATTTTTTATTATATTGGCATTGAATTTCATTTTAACCCAAATATACGTAGAAAGAACTTTCTTTGAATACAAGACTTTCTCGCATGGCAAGGTTTAATAGAAAAATAAAAGCTCATATTTCCTTTCATGGTCTTCACCTTATGATTCTCTTACCTTTTAACACCTTTTATTCTTCACTTCACGCTATCCGATTTGTGCACTTGTCGACTTTTAATTGACCTAGAATTACGTAAGCGTCTCAGAAACTCAAGATACGTTTAGTTATATGCAACTCTGTTTATAAAAATAAACTTTATCGCAATATCGGAATGAATCCTTGTTGGATATAATATGTACTATAGCGGAAATTTATGCAAGGCAAACCCCCGAAATATGTATGCAATATGCAGCCCAAAAACGGCTAAATATGCATATGGAAATATACCTTAAAAGTTATTATCAGTATGTATAAATGGATGTTAATTTACTTATTGACAATTAAAAGGGCCTTTTTACGATTATTTTCTCATTTATTACATAAAAATGCTATTTTAGTATTTCAGTAAATAAATTTAATAAATTTTTCAAAAAGGCCAAATATATGTAAAATATTCAGACAATCCGAAAATATGTTAAATATACAAAATATGCAAGGCATATGCAAAAACCTAAGAATCCGCTCTCTAAATAATATGTAATAAGTAAATTGTATCTACGATATACAGTTATATGGTACTCTAAAATGTATACAGCATGTGCGAGAAACAGCCATCGACTTAAAAGAAAACATTTCAAATCCTAAATTCTACTGACGTCTTTGGATTATTTTTAAAGCTGATGATTTTATGAGCTGCTCAGGTAAAACAATCCAATGTTATTTTAGACCTTGGATTTTTGATACTCTGAAGCTAACAAGTTTAAATGCATTTATTGATACGGATAAATCTCTGCAATTTTTCAATATTAAACAAGAATATAAGTGATAATATAATTTGTATTAAAATAGTAAATATTTAAGAAACTTGTTTCAGTGATAGTAAATTAGCACTCTTTAAAGCGAAATTTGTTTAATGGAGGAGAAGAGGTTGAGGAGGGTCAATAAAGAGTCATTGAGTGATTAATTTAAGTGGAGACCTTAATAGTTAGAGACATCATTAAAAAAGAATCGATTTATATGAATTGTCGAGTGTCGAAAGGAATCTATAAGTTGGTCATTCCTTCCTAAATAATTCATCACTACTCTACAAATCCCCCAAAGTTGGCCTCGAATTTGAAAAACTCTCGTGTCCCCTTTCGCCAATAAAACAATGTAAACAGAGCTAATAAATCTGGATTCAAAATTGGGTCAGATGATTTGAGAATTATGAATGAGTATCTTTCCATCAGTCTCATTAACATAAAGCTTATTTATCAGCCCTCGAAACGTTCTACTCTAATTTAATAAACTAATTTATTAAACTAGATTTAATTAAAAGTAGACCACTGTCAAAATCTCTTACCCTTGCGGAAACTTTAAGCGCCTTTAAAAATTCAATATCTAAAAAATCACTAAAATCTCCATTATGACATTGTAACTGCAATGTTTTTTCTGTAATTTAAACAGAAATTAATTTTTTATATTAAACACGTTAAAAAACTCAATATAAGATTTTAGTTTTTGTTTGAAAATTGTTTGATTGGAGCACTTTTAAGTTGAAGGACAAGGGAGAATATTAATGGGAGAAGTTGTGTGGGAGAACAAGGGGCGTTTTGAATACCCGGTAAATGAGTATGGAAAGAAGGAACGTGTGATGTTGGAACCAAATCGGACCAACTACTGTTCCCTTCTCATATTCCCTGTCGAATATATGAGACTCTCCCTTACCCCCTTGTCAAAACCCGTGCCTTGGTTTTCTCACAGTTTCCTCTATAGACATTTCCCCTGAGTTGTGGCCAAGGCGACACGATTGTTTGGGTCAAATTGACTCTCAAGCTTGCGTACTTAAAAATGGTTAATCCTGTAATATTGGAATAACAAATTCTTAACGATATTCAATATAAACATTAAACATTTGGTTTGATTAAGCGATTAAATTTTTTAATATCTGTTTAGTTGAGAAATTATAACGACTATTTGTACAATTAATTTCAAGTCTAGTGACTTTAATGTAAAAATTATGTAGATTTACTATTTAGTTTTTTTAAATGTAAAAGCATTTTGACCCTTAAAGTTCTTTAGTGTAAAACTTAAATATTAAAAAAATTGTTCAATTAAAATCACATAAGGTTTGATAAGAAAGATGCAATTGAAACATATAGCTACTCCTATTGACCCAACTAAAGGAGCACAGGGAAAAAAGGTTCAATGACTTGCAATAAAAAACATAAATTATTATTGTTTGACTTAACTTTCAAATAATTTTTTAATAATGAGAATAATGACAACAATTTTAGGAGCGGATTAGTTGTGCAACTTGGAGTCCAAATAGTCAAAAACTTGCTATTTGTGGAAAAGACAAAGTCATATTTCTTTTTGATGAATATGGAGAATTGAGGGATAAATTTCCCACTCGACCATCAGATCCAAAGGTAAAATATCTATAAATCATTCAAAAATTTATTACCCACATTAATGTAAAATCCCAGATTAAACATTTCTTAATACAAATAGAGAATAGAAAATGATAATCACAATTTATTTTTATATGAAATAGCATGGAATTCACAGCTACATGGTCACTGGACTTGCTTTTTCTCCTTGTTCAACAAAAATCGCTGTAGCTCAAACAGATAATCTCATATTCGTATATAAAATTGGCGAAGAGTTCAGAACTAAAAAGGTAATTTCGAACAAATTGCCTCAGCCTTGTTCAATTGTCAAACTTGTTTGGCCGAGTGAAATGGAAATCATTTGTGGACTCGTTGATGGGATGCTTCGACACACTCCCATGCTTTCTCCTAAGAATATGCGTTCCAAGACATTTTACAAACCAGAATTTTATCCAGCGGCTCTTGTAACAAAGTAATTTTTAAGCTTAAGCTTATTTTGTTAGTAAGAAATGCATAATATTAGCATTTCATAACTACCTGTCTTGTATTAATATAATTAACTTAAACTAATCAAATGATTTTATAGTGCTGCTGGAACGGAATTGGCAAGCTCTCATGTTGATGGGAGAATTGCTATTTTTACAACTGGACAAACTGAAGCTCCAAAATTGGTAGAAAATGATTTTGCATTTATGAACATTACTATTAGTACATACCGAGTATGTTTTAATTCTGAATTGTACATTTGGATTTTGAAGGTCGTTGTAATCACAAGAAACATCCCAGCATATGCCTTAACGTTTGGAACAGAGTGCATTTTAGCGGGCGGATCAGACAAGAAAGTTATGGTCTATGATAAAAGCAGTGGACAATTGAAGCAAACACTTGATTTTTCAAAAGATCATAAAGACTACGACTTTGGGTATCTGATATTATTCAACTTACAATTAGTTTATTAATTTATCTTTTATTATTTTGCAGATCTGCTTGTTCGGCCTCGTCTGGAAATACTGCTATATTTGGCTCATACAATCGATTAAGAATTCTTCAGTGGTCGCAACGGAAAAAAGCATGGGAAGAAGGAGGAGTGAGAGATTTCACCAATGTTTACACAATAACAACAATCTTGTGGAGAAAGGATGGAACGCAAATTGGATTTGGGACATCTTCTGGAGGATTTCATATATTTGAATCAATTTTTAAGTAGACGGAAATGATTATATTATAAGACTAACTAATTGATAACTATGATAACATTAATCATAATTAAATTGTAAAAAATAGGCGTTCGATAAACAAAAACTTCGCAATTACATACGTCGCTCCAAGTCATGTTTACATCAAGATAAAGGAATCGGATGCAGTTGCCCATATCAAATCAAAATATGGAACAGAAATTATTGATGTTCGTTTGATGGGAAAGGATAACTATGCTTTGGCTAATACGACAGATACTCTCATCATCTGTAAGTTTATATAAACTATATACTTAATATTGGTTGTTTTAAGTTTTTGCAAACTTAAGTAAATACGCAAAATTGAACAAGAAAGGAATTATAAATAACATGTTTATTCTCATGTCAGGTGACATCAAGAGAGGATTGACAAGCGAAATTCCATGGACCATTACAAATGAAAAGGAAAAATATTATTTTGAAAATCCCCATCTTTGCATGATCTTCAATGATGGAGAAATGACTCTTGTTGAATATGGGAAAAACGACACAATTGGGACCTACAGGTTGAGTCATAAAGTCATTATCTTAAAATGCTCAATAAACTCAAATTGAGATTATTTTATTCAATTGTTAATTTGCAGAACTCCTTTTGCAAATCCTCATATGATAAGCGTGAGAATCAATGAGCGTCGTTCTAATCGAGACGGAGGAAGAAACAACAAAAAACTCGCTTATTTGATTGATCCTAAAGTTATTTCAATTGGTATTATAATATTTAAGTAATACATAATATGTACTTTGGACCTAAGAATATATTTGTTATTAGTACAAAAGCTACAATACTATAATTATAAAAGGAGAGATATAATAAACATTTTAAACAGTTGATTTGGAGTTCAACCTGAGCTTGGGGGCTTATACTCACGAGAATAAAATTGACTGGCTGGAATTGAACGAAACTGGAACAAAGCTCTTATTCAGAGATAAAAAACTCAAATTGAGCCTTGTTGAAATTGAAAAGCTCACGAAACACAATCTTCTCAATGAATGCTCATTTGTTCAAGTATGTTGGTATTAGTTTAATATCTACTAAATATAATGTAGAAAAATTGAACTAGTTTTCATTGGTAGTAACACAATATTTCATATACCTAACCAATAAATATTTCGTTTCCATTTTAAAATGAATTTTGTAATCTTCCAAAATTCTGGAAAATGAAAATTTTATGATTTATAGCATTTTAACATTAACGGGGCAATAAGAAGCTTTCCGTGCTGACATCTTACATGAACATTTTTAAAATACCAATTCAGTTAAATTCCAAATATTACAGATAGATCGAGCTACTATATTGTACACTTTTACCCCTATAATAGCTTTTAGATGCTAATACATTCTAAACTGGGTCATCCCTCTCTTACCATATTAAATATATTTCCATATTTATACCAACATTGAGAATCTGTTAAATATAATTATTTAGTTTAATATTGAATCGCTATTTTAAAAATGTTAGTGGGTTCCTGGAAGCGACGTTGTTGTGGCTCAAAGTCGAAATAATCTCTATGTTTGGTATCACACTGAAGCTCCCCTTCAAATGGTTGAAAGCGAAGTGAAAGGTGTGGCTTTTGACGTGGTCAAAGCTAAACAGAATCGGACAGTCGTTTTACTCCAAGATGGAAACAATCTCAGGGAGTTTCAACTTGACACGGCCAGGATTGAGTTTGGAACTGCAATTGAAGAAGGGGATTTAAAAAGAGCTTTGCAGTTTCTTGAATCAGCCGAACCTTCAATAGAGACTAGAACAATGTGGAAGAATCTTGCTAAGCTCGCTCTTGAAAATGGACATTATGTGATTGCTGAAAGAAGTTATTGCGCTTTTGGGGATATTTCTAAGTAAGACAATAGACAATTGAATACCTACAATGAAATCTAATAAATGATTAGATGATATTTAAAAGCATAATCGTTAACTAAATAAATTAAATCAATTTAAATCATCTTTAATAAATTAATTTTTAGATCGAAATATTTACGTGATACAATTGCTACAATGCGTTCAATGGGAATTAAAGCTAATGGAAAACAACCAACGCTTGCAGAACTCCCTTCCATTATCAAAGCTCGAATGGCCATTTTTAACGGAGAGCTTAAATACGCTGAAGCACTTTATATTGAAAATGATGAAATTGATAAAGCGATTGATATGTAAGAGCTCTTTAAACATTGACAGTATTATTAGAAATAAAGTCGACAACATTCGTGAAAAATTACACCTTATTAAATACATTTGGTTCTTTTAGGTACGTTGGCCTTCACAAATGGAAAAAAGCTATTAATCTCAGTCGAGCACAAAACCATCCAGGAGCAAATGAACTTGTAAATAAATATTTGAAATATCTCGTCGATACAAAGCAAATTCAGGTGGCTGCAGAATTTCTTGAAGAAAGTGGAAATATCCATTTTGCAGTTAACATGTTTTTAGATGGAGGACTTCCAACAAAAGCGGCAAAGTAAGAATTCACTAAATATTTATAACAATTTTAAAGTAGATGTTATTATGCTATAAAGATATTTGTAAACGATTGTTAATATATTTTTAAATGTCTGTTTCTCTTTAGGATCGTTGAGAATCATCCTGGAGTTGATTTTGGTCTTCGTGTGTATAGCAGAATTTCTCAAAGTCTCACACAAGGAGATTTCAAAGAACAAGCTGGAGACTTTTTCCTGTCAACTGAACAAAGACAGAAAGCCATTGATTGCTACATTGAAGGGACAAATTTTGAAAAAGCAATTAAAACTACTAGGAGATTTTTCCCAGATAATGTCGTTAGAGTTGAGGAAGAATGGGGGGATTACCTCATTAAGAACAGACATAACTTTGAAGCAATTCAGCATTATGTTGAAGCTGGGAAATTGGTGAAAGCAGTAGATGCCTCAATTAAAGCACGTCAGTATGCAAAAGGATTACAAATAATTGAGGTTTTTATATTATATCAATTTTATAACTATTTGCTAAAAATGTTCCTAATCTAAACCTATTAAAATTAGTATCTTTAACTATTTATATTTTATTTTATTTTATCAAGTATCATCAGCGTTGTAATTCATTAGGTTTTCGATGATCCAATGGCCGTTCAAACTCAATATATTAAACTTGGAGACTTTTTCAAAAGCAAGAAAGAAATCTCAACAGCCGAGTCTTGCTATTTAAAAATTAAGGATTACAACAAAGCCGTCGACATGTACATGGAAAAAGGTGCATTAAAATTAAAATACCCTAAAAGGTTTTTATAAAATTAATTTAATTGCATTTAGGGATGTGGGAAGATGCAAACAGAGTTGCTCTGTATTCGCCTAAAGGGAACGTTGGCATCAAAGAGAAATTCGTTGATATGGCCAAGGCATTTGAAGCACAGAAGAAAACTCTCAAAGCTGAGCAACTTTATTTGGCTCTTAAAGAATACGATTTGGCTATTGCTATGTATGGGAACCTGAGAATGTAAGTTAATCCTGCAATATACAATACAAATATATAAATTATTGGTTAATGTTACTACTTATTGTTAATTAACAAAAACGCTTTTACCTTTGAAGGTTTGACAATATGCTTAAACTTGTGGAAAAATATCATCCAGAACATGTAAAAGAAGCTTATAAAAAGATCGCAAAGCTTCTTGAGAAAGAAGATAATTTAAAGGAAGCCGAATATTACCTGATCAAAGCAGAGGATTACAAAGGGGCTGTTAGCATGTATCAGTCAAAAGATCTTTGGGAAGACGCGCATAGAGTAAAAATTTTAATTTTTTTCAAGGAAATTACTCGCTAAATCAAAACACTAACTATAATAATGAATTATTGTGAATATCAGGTGGCGAGAAGCTACGGGGGCCAAAATAATGGGAAAGCTGTTCTTTTCGCATGGGCTCTACATCTCAAGGGAGAAATGGGGATTAAACTCCTAAAGAAATACAACGTTCTTGGAGAAGCCATTGAATTTATGGTCGAGCAAAAGAAGGTTCTTTATTGTCTATTATTTCAATGTTATATTCGGTTTAAGATTGTTTTTAACATTTTTTTTCGTAAATTAGTACAAATATGCTTTGGAGTGGGCAAAATTGGGAGCTCAAGAAAAGTTGCCTGTTGTTTATTACAAATATGGTAAATATTTGGAAGAAAATGGAAAAATTGATGAAGCTGAATCCGCTTACATTGCTGCAAATAAACAAGATGAAGCTGTTGAGATGTAATGTCAAAAAAATAACTTTCAAAATTTTAATACAATATTTCCATTAATAGCATTTATCTTACATAGATCTTAATTTCATTTCATTTCAATTTATTATATTTGCCTGTTTTATGATTAGGCTATTAAAAAATAAGCAGACGGAAAAGGCCTTAAAAATTGCAGAATCTCTCCCAGATAAGAGAATCGTTTCAAAAGTCCTTGTCGTTCACGCATTAACTTTATTCGAAAACAAAATGTTTACCGACTTTGAACGTACGCTTGTTCGAGCTGAAAAACCCGACATGGTCATTGCCGTTTATAAGGTTCGTTTTAATCCATTATGGAAATTTTAAAATAAAAATAGATTTTATTTTTATAATTTTTAGATGATGATTTTTTACAATAACAACTTTTTAAAATGATTTATTCAGAAAAACGGATTATGGACTGAAGCTTTCACATTCTGTAAAGAAAATATTCCAGCACATCTCTCAAAGCTTCAAGCAGACTTTGATAACCGATCCGTTCGTGATGAATTCCTCACTGATGCTGAAGGATTGTTTAAACAAGCGAAAGAATTTGAGCAGCTTGGAGAATACCGAAGAGCCATTGACTGCTACATGAAATTGAATCCTACAAACATCGACGATTCCAAATTTCTCCTTCAATGTTGGAGCAGAGCTGGTGAATTAGCAGTTAAGTTTCTCCGTACAGGAGAACAAGAGAGAATTGTAAGAACCATTGGATCACTTTTACTCACTATCGGAGGATTCAGTCAAGCATCTGCCATTTACCTTCACGTTAACCTTCAACAAGAATCCATTGATGCACTTTTAGCTGGAAATCTTTGGACGGAAGCAAAGCAAGTGGCGAGAGATTTAGGCCCAAGGTATGTAAAAATTAAGTGATTGAACACAAGGACAACTTTCTTTTTACACTATGCATGTAAAATACTTTTTTTATAAAATTGTACAATCATTTTAATGTTAGTGCCGTAGTGCTGTTTTGATAATTCTTTATGTTTCTATTATTATAGAGTTGAGGAATACGTTCGGGAAAAGCACACGGAGTCATTAAGGAAATCAGGGCAAGTAGACGAACTGGTTGATGTCAATCTTCAAGCGGCCCTTGATCTCCTGTGTGAGCAAGGCCAATGGGAAAAGTGCTTAGAGAAAGCTAAAAAGCAACAAGGTCTCCTTGATCAATACCTTGGAAGATACGCCATTCATCTCCTCAAGGTTCATTAATATTCTTTTTAACATTCAATTTTTACATC
This sequence comes from Neelides folsomi, assembly GCA_034687125.1. NCBI lineage: Eukaryota > Metazoa > Arthropoda > Collembola > Neelipleona > Neelidae > Neelides > Neelides folsomi. The sequence goes on from JAQGBZ010000492.1 coordinate 38,725, forward strand.
TCCTTTTACATAATTGACCTTTAACAATAAAAAACCTTATACACAAAATTGTGATTTTATCACAATTATTGATAGTACAAACAAAACAAATATTTAGTACTATAAAAAAAGTACTATTTTGAGCTCTTCAATCATTTATTTTAATGCCTGAATTTTATAGGGGAGAAAAGCAAAAGAGACTCTTGATATTTATTCAAAATACGGAGTTCCAACCAAGAAGAATCATGTGAATATTTACAAAGGGCTTGCTCTCGTTTGTTTCGCCTCTCATAGCGATGAAGATTACATCTTCTTTGGAAAACTCCGTAATCTTTTATATGAAGTGGTAAAGAAAATTAATTGTTTTAATGTATTTAATAAAATAAAACATTATTCTAACTTTAACAAATAATGTTTATATTTACTATAAATGTTTTAATTCAAAAACTTGATAGGTTTTTTGGCTTGGAGAAACGGACGAGGCTGGAACAAAAGTTTATAATCAGCTTGAACGATTACTTCTCATTGCACATTACATGGCTAACAGAGCTGCGTTTAGGGAAGTCCCTGACCTCAACACTTTAGCTGCAAAAGTTTCTATTTCGCTTTTGAGATACACCAATTATATTTGTCTCGAACGAGCATTTTTTGAAGCTGGACAAGATTGTAAAGTAAGCCAATTGATACTGAATTCTGAATTGATTGTCTAAGATAATATCTCTTATTAATTACAAATTGTGTATTTTGTAATTTTGAAATGTTTAATGTAAAGCGTGTAAATTGGGAAAACATGGCATTTGTGTATCTCAACCACTATTTGGATGTTCATGACGCGATCGAAGACGGAGTGAAAAGCACCGGCTCTCTCGATAACTCCGACTTGGTCAATACTGACATCCCTATTGATGTTGAATTACCAAAGGAAGTTTCCGTCTCTTCTCGAGAACATGAAGAGACGAAGGAATGGGTTTTGACTGCTTCAATGGACAGAAATATTCAACAAGTATGATTTAGATTTATTCTTCATTTAGTCCATATATTATGTTGTATGTTCTATTGCGTTTACGACTCTTAAGTAAAATAAGGGTAGGAGGAACGGTACAGATCTATTCCAATCTTATTGGAATTAATTTATATAAAATTATAATTTTTTATTAAATTATCAGGAACTGAAGAAAGATGATCGAAAGGTTTATGAAGCCTCATTGGGAACAGGAAAAGGAGGAAATCGTTACGAGCCTTGTCTTATAACGGGTTATCCAGTCATTGGACCAAAAGTTCAATTCAAGAGCCCTAAGAGTTTGGCTAACAAAGAAGACTGGAACAAGTTTGTGATGGTTTGCAAGGGAAGTCAAAAACCAGAGATGACTGACATTTATGGCTTTATTGCAAAATGGTGTGGTTCGAATCCAAATTATAGTTTTTAAACACTTTAAATTAAAAAGTTAACTTGTGTTTAATTTTATTAGTTTTAATAATAAAGTGATTTTTTATACATAAAATATTTATAATATTTATGTCAATTTCTCGCATTTCTCTATAAGAGTAAGTTTCTTGTAAAATTAAAATCTTGTACTGAAAATAAACAATAATCTCACTCAATGTCAGTTATAACCAAATCATTTTTTATTGCATAATCATATACCGTTATTGTTCGATTAAAAGCCTGGGCTCTTATTAAAAAATTAGGTTTCATGGGGGGCTCTTATTTGAGCAGAGGCTCTTATTAAATAATTTAGAAAATATTGTTCATTTATATAAATTTATTTCGTCAAATTACAACAATAT
>JAQGBZ010000493.1:0-40453 GCA_034687125.1 Neelides folsomi
TGGTCATGAATTAGTCATTGATTTGAATAAATTATTCACATTTTACTGGTGGTGATTACGCTGTTAGATGCAGTGTATATGACAAAATTTATTATACACAAATAAAGTATGTTTTAAGTAATATAAAAAATGAAAACCATTTGTTTTTTATATTTTATTATCGATTTGCAAAATCATAATGGTGTTTTAATTTTCCCTGTAAGATATTGGCATTTTTGTTTCATTATAATACTAATGAATGTCCAAAATAATATAATATAACAGTATTTAAGATTAGCAATATTTTAATTCATCAGATTCATATGTACTTACATAATATACCTATGATTTACATAATTTAAACAATACTCTTTACTTTGTATTCTAACGATGACTCGTGAATATCATTATCATAAACTTATTTAATGAAAATGGTCATTAAAAATTAATGAAAATTTATTATTACCTTAAATGGTTAAACATTATTTTAAAAAATTGTGGTGCACTAATAAATACAAATTACGCAGTTACAAAACATTTGCATTTATCATAAATTAGCCTTAATATTCAGTAAAAGTTACTTTGAATATCTCTTCAAAATAAATTTCTTTCGGAATAAGTTTGATCCAATAATTAATTCGCAAACACTACTTAGTTTCAAAATATACATAAATATCTCGAAATTTTAATTCTGTTAAATATTTTGAATCTTGCAATTGCAATAAGGAAATTTTTGCTTCAAATTTTACATTTTAATTTTACAATCTAATCTAAGCATAACAATGGAAAAAACAGGTGATATTTATAATGGATTGGTGCGCAAGTTATCTGTAAGAAATTCGACAAAAGGTACAAAAAATATAGTTAATTAATCCTACTGTATGATCATTTATCGCAATCAATTTTAAATTATCATAGCATAGTAAACATATAAGATTTTATCCTTACTCATACGTTTATGCTCGTACTAAACACACACATACTTACATAGGACCCACCCTATACTATATGTAAGTACTCTCTGAGTGCACAATAGAATAGAAAATGGGAAGGGAGCCCAAACCAAGATTTTCTATTCTATTGTGCACTCAGGGAGTACTTACATATAGTATAGGGTGGGTCCGAGTTACTGTTTAAGGACTTTTAGTAACTGGGTTTTTTAAGTTATAATTATTTATAATACTACATTGTAAAAACCCAATTAACTCGGACCGACACTATATTTAAGATTAGTAATAAGCATCCTAATACTATATTGGTAGTATGTTAAAATATGAATGTAATAGTTTTCTTAATTTTCAATTCAGATCTAAGAGAAGAATGTGAATTTTTAACCAAAGATACCTCAACAGTGACAGAGAATAAACCGCTTGGAAATTCTTTTATGAAAAATTATAAGCCTTATTTAACCCAAAAACGCCCAATATCTCAATTTAAATGGCCAGACATTGTGAGATTCTGCTTATGTTGGTTCTTTTTTACAGCGCTTTTACTCAGCATCGTATATTTTAAAAACAAGGATGAATTTGTTTATTTGATCCCAATCCCAATTTTCATTTCATTTGTTATCACTATCTGTATAGTGTATAGCATTCGTTTCCGTTGCGTCATGATTTTGTCATTACCTCAATTAACTGGTCGACAAGGACGTTTGATTTTACTTTCTATTATTAACGGAATTATAATTTCTGGCCCTTTAATGAGCATAATTTTCAATACAAACCAAGCGTCTCAAAGTTTTAATTGCATTATAGAAAATGCGAAAGATCAAGGTCGAGTTTTAACCGAAACATATCAAGCTGCATACTTGGACTTGGAGAAAGCAATTGTTGAAAATACAAAATCTTGGGTTGAATTTACCAAAAAAATTGAAAAAATTCGCAACAATATCAATGAAGAATTAAAAGGGATTAAAACAAAAGTAATTGAAGTGGAAAATGATTTAAAGAAAATTTCAGAACAATGCAATAACGATATAAATGCTGCGTTTCAAAAATGTTTCAAAAATACCTGTAAAAGTAGTGGAATTTTTAATTCCTGTATTTTTAAAGATGCACTTGATACAGTCATTCATCCACTCTGTTCGGTTTTTCAACATCCTAACTATTGTGCTCCCATAAGTATAGCAAATATTCCTTTTCAACAAATGGAACTTATGGTTGATGACGCTAACCAATTTTTTAATAAATTTGTAACCAAAATTAGCTTGAAAAAGCTTAATTCGGTAATATTGGAAGGACATTCATCAGCAATGGAAATAAAAGAAATAATCGAAAGAGAATTTAATGAAAAATTTGAAATGATTGAATTAGTGGCCTCGATCTTACAATATTTTTCAATTTTGACGCTTATTTATATTCCAATTTCTTCTTATCGCTATTTGAGAAAATATCAAAAACTTCGGGTAGTTGGACATTATCCCAAAAGTAAAACTGAAAAATTTATTAAAACTCAAAATAAAAAAGCAAAGAAATCTCTTCATATATCTTTAATTCTTTTATTTTCTCAAATTCTGTTGACTATTGCTATATGTATATTTGACCTTTCTTTATATTGGGCTCAAAATCTTGTTAAAGCTCACGGGAGCAGTGTAATTACAGCTAGGGGAAATTTATCTTTGAAATTAAATGTGGAAGCTGGAAGTTTTATTGAACCATTGTTGAGTCCTTTTGTTAAAGGGTTTAATATTGGAACTTCACATAATTTTACATTAGATACAAATGCTTGTTTGCCAAATCCAATGAGTCCAGCTGGTTGGGGTGTTTATATACCTGTGGGATTTTTATATGGCTTGACAATTTTATTTGTGTTTGTTTCGAATTATACTCTTAAATTTAAACCAAAAATTGTTGAATGCTTTTTTCCATTAACAATAAGTGAGAAGAATGCCGGTGAATGATTTTTTATTTACTTACCAATTTTTAATGATTTGGTATTAAAAATGTTTAAATTTTATTTTTAATAAGCTTTAAGAAGATTTTTAGATGTCCACTAACAATATTTTATAATTATGGTTAAGTAGACTTAATAAGACTATGTAATCAATCATAGTCATATCATATGGTACTACTGTATATTAACTTAAAATTTGAAAAATCATAAGAGTTCGGGAGGAATATTCGACCCAACAATTGCTTCATAAACTACATTCTTCCATTCTTCCTTATCAGATGAATAAATCTTAAATGTATCGAGGATTTGTGCAGAGGCAACAGATTTGATGATTCCAAAAACAACTGAAAAATATGGTGGAGCTGGAAATAGAAAAATCACATCAAATCACATGATTGTGATTTAGGGTATAATTTATTATCAAATGTATTTTATTTAATATTTGGTTTAAATTACCGTTTATTATTAATATTTGCTTGGCAAGAAGAGGATAATTTGTTTGATAAATTCCAAGAATTGCAGCAATTGCGCTAAGAACTTCATAAAATATAAATAAAATATGAGTTATAGAATCTAAACAAATCTATGCATAGTTCTTAAAAAGCAATTAAATTCAACAAAATATATTTACATGTTTAATTTAAGACTACTAAATTTAAAAAAGTTTTATTAACTTATGAGCTATAAATTATTTAGTCAAACCTCTAATTGACGTAACTTGTCGAAGTGAAAATCCATTCATGTCAATTATAGTTATCGTTTGACCACTGCTATTTGTTGAATTTGTATCTTTCAGCATTTTTTCAACTGTCTGATATGTAGATTCAACCATGAATGTAAATTGACGAATGATGTCTTCTCTAAAGCCATTGTTAATTGCTTTCCTTGTGTCCCATAATCCCAATGGAGCGTATAAAACTTAAAGATTTGAAACAATTAATGGATTTCAAATACGATAAAGGAACATGAAAATAGAATTAAAATACCTTGTCGTCCTTCGTTTGTTGTTCCAGAAAGACGAAATGGATGTTCTTCCTGAGAAAATCCGGAAGTTGGTTTCCAATTTACAAGATTTTCAATGTCGTTTATGCGTCTCCATTCAATTGATTTCAGTAATTTTTGTGAAGTCTTTTCTAAATCTCCGTCATTAACTTTTCAGTAACATGTAAATGTAAAGATTTACAAGATTATTAAAAAAATTAAAAATTCTAGTGCCAAATAGGTAATAATTTTATTGTTTTTAGTATATAAGTTTTTTTTAAAGAATTATAATTTTAAAAAAATAAAAAAAAGATAATTTTTATGATAGAAATTTACTAACCCTGAATCCAATTATTTAAAAGTTCATCTGGTGTGTCTTTGAGCCATTTAGTAGCAAAATCGGAGCTTTCATTATTTAATTCACTCATTGTCAGTTTTACTTCCATAAGTTTACGAAACTGAAAAAATTTATCTGCTTATTTAATTATATTTTTCTAGGATGCAATTTAAAATATAAAAAAATAAACATTAATTTTAGGCTTCATACCTCAGACACATTTGCTTCTTCATTTGTAATTTGTGAAACACAAGTTTTTAATAATGCAACAAATAAAAATATTTTATGTAAATGCAACATATTTAATAGTCTTTTCGCTAAAACAAAAATGCGTAATTATTTATATTAAAGCACATATGCAATGACGAAAGTACAAACAACTTTTCTACGTATGATAAAAGTGAGGAATCTTCTTTCATATATATATATAAGTGGCCAGAAAATTAAAAAAAACTGATTGAATATTCATCATTCATGATTACTAGGGAATCCTTTTAGAATTTTTTAAGTCAATAATTATTTTGATCATCTGCAAATGTATATAATTTTACTCACTTAAGAATGATTTGAATTTTTATTTAAATTATATAATTTAAATTACATATTTCTTTTTCCCATTTAATTTTATTCACCAATATAAATAGTATTATTATATTATAATGTGTAATTATTTGTATTATGTTAAATACATGGTATTTAGATTTATCCATTAGGTGTATTGGATATAATTTATATAATAATTAATTATGCAATTAAATCTACTTAAATGTCATAAGTCAGATTAAAAATAATTTGATGTATATCAAAGTTTAATTATATTCTATTCAGAAAATCCGTGGCTAACATATCGCTATCTTGCAAAATTGAGGCTCCATGCAGTTTTACATGTAAATTTCCCTCTTATAAAATTCCGCTCCATGAAGCACCATGTTGGTCAAAATCGCTCCATGGTGCTCCATGTAGAGCAAAATATAGACCTATTACATTTACAAGTCTCAAAGTGCCCTTTCACTGAAAAATAAGTTAAAATATTTCATTCATAAAGTTCTTATATGTGATTTTCAATCGATTAAACTCATACATTGATTAAACCCAAAAGTCTTACAAGTGTTTATTTTGTAGCTATTTTTTTTACTTATGATATTAACTAATTTTTTCGAGGTTGTTTTCCTTTTTACACGTATAAAATAAAAATTGACGAGAAGAGGAATTATCAAGGGAAGAGAATTAAAGAAATGAAAAAAAGGATTTTGACAATTCATTCGATTACGATTGCTTCTGTTTTTGACCATTGATGTATGTCGAATTGTGTCTTTAATCATTTTCCTCAAAGTTTGGTAAGAAGATTCAAGCATAAATGTTTAATGACATCTTCTCGAAATTCATTAATAATTGCTTTCCTAACCCAACCTAACCCCAAAGGCGCGTACACAACTTCAAGTTTGAATTTCATAATTAATTTTATATTAATTACGATTTACGAAGATTAATTTTCTAATGCCGAGCTGTCCATTATCAGAATGTTCAGAAATTCGAAATGAATATTCAGCTTGAGAAGACCCAGATGTTGGTTTCCAATTTACAATGTTTTCAACGTCGTTTAAGCGTCTCCATTTAATTGTTTTCATTATTTTTTGTTTCGCCTTTTTTAAATCTCCATCGCTAGTTTCTAAATTATTTAAATAAAATTTTTATAAATTGTCAAGAAATATATGGTGTATACCGGTACATATATATTTTTTTTGAATTGATTTTTTTAAAGTTTAAAAAAATTATAAAATAAAAATTCACGAATATGATTTTTATGTTTAAAATTAAATTTGAATCCAATTTAATAAAATCTCATTTGGTGTGTCTTGGAGACATTTAGAAGCGAACTCGGAGCTTTTTGTTTCTAATTCATTTATTTTTAAATCCATAAATTTTCGAAGCTAAAAATTTTATTGAATAAATATAAAATTATTATAAGAACATTTATGTATAAATTAACATTATAATTAATTCCATACCTCAGAGGCATTTTTTATTTCTTAATTTGTAATTATAATTTGTGAAACATAGGAATTAGAAAATACAGCTAATAAAAATACAATTTTAAGATATAGATAGCATTTTTTGTAAAGGAGTGCAATCAAGTGGCTTTATTAAATATTAGGTAATTGGTAGTACGTATTATACTACAGATACATATTATATACATAAATAGAAAAGAAATTCTTCGTATATTTATCTGCTTGAAAATTAAAAATTGAATGAAAAAAACTGATTGAATATTCATGAGTATCAGAATATCAGGGAATCCTTTTAGGAACATTTCTACTTTTTATATCGAGTATTTTATTACAAGTTCCACATGTACATGTACTCTTTGAAAAATCAAATAGAATTTACAATTTGCATAAGTTTTAAAGTTCAATCTACTATATCTTCTTATTCTTATAGTAATATATGATAAATATAATATGCAAATAATTAAATTATACATACTCGTATATGATATATATTATATTTAATTTATATATGAGTACAATATATTTGAGTCAAATAAAAATTAAAAATTATTTCATTGGCTCCAATTATTAATCTACTTTTAATAAATTAAAATGAATAATAATTATTAATTATGCATAGGTACTTTACATATATCGTTGCTATAACTTCTAGATATTCATCTGAACTTAGCATATTATTGATTAGTTTAGTAAAATCATAGAAGTTCAGGAGGATAAACTGCCCCTGAAATGGCTTTAGATATCACATCCTTCCATTCTGTGTTGTCAGATGAATAAATTTTAAAAGTGTCAAGGATTTGTGCAGAGACAACAGATTTGATGATTCCGAACATTATGGGAAAAAACGGCGGTGCTAGAAATAATAAATTATAATTAGATTAATTGACCAATGTTTTTAGTTTTAAGTTTATAGCTTTTATTTACAATTTACAACAAATATATTTTTCCTAGAAGTGGATAGTTTGACTGATAAATTCCGAGAATAGCCGCAATTACACTAAGGACTTAATGAATATTAATATATAATTATTAATTATCAATGATATTCCATATGCGCAACATTGTGAACAATTGAATTGTCAAAGAGATTCCATAGACATAAGTTTGTGTGCAAATTTGTTGATACGTTGGCGTTCAAAAGTACGTACTTTTGCGTTTTGGGGATTTTGGGGCAAAATGCGCAAAGTCCAGCCATATTACTAAAATGTGAACTGATAAGTTCGTAGTAATATAAACGTTATAAATTACTTTCTCCAACTTTATTTATTTATTTACTTAGAGCTATAATTACATCCAAATGACATTGACATAATAACATTGGCGTTGAGGCGTTTTTATATTTCCCAATCTAAATGCATTGGACTATGAGTCGCAGGTCGCAATTTTGATAAGAAGCTACCTATTTCCTAAAACCGTTTTAAACATTTAAACTCTATACAATTGAATTAAATTTTTATTTGAGCTAAGAAGCTTACAAAATCAATCAATTCTATAGGTAAAAAAATAAGTGATTTATTTTTTAATTAACTGTACTATTGTCCATAACTCTGAAATACTTTCATTTTTATTTCAATAATTATTTTCTGATCAAATCGATAAATTTTTATTTACGGAATCTCGTTGACAATTTGTAAAAACTTAATTGGCATGAAGAGATTGAATTGATTATTTTAATTTGGAAACTCAATGCAATTTGACGTGATTTCTATGGAATATGGGATGTATTCAACCCAGATATTTTTGAACGCTAAGAGCGTTTGATTTCAGTATATTATTTGAAGTGAGGGGATTTTGGGGATTAATTCAAAGTCACTCGCTAATAAAATAAAAATAATCAACAAAGAGAGAGAGTATGTGAATTGTAATTTACCAAAAGTTATAAAAATATACCAAATAAATTTATTAATGAGAATAATCGAATTTCTGGGATTTTATTTGTATACCCTCAATCCAATTGTTTAACATTTCATCAGGTATATCTTGGAGCCAATTAGTAGCAAACGTGGAGCTTTCTTTATTTAATTTGGTTATTTTTAATTCCAGAACTTTTCGTAACTAATTTTTAGAGAAAATACAAAATTATATTATGCATATAATGTAATGTAATTACTATTCTATACCAAATTAATAAATAGTTTTTGTATCAGCCAGAAACAATATAGAATATAAAATAAAATAATAAAATGAATTGGTTTATTTTATGTTTTACACTTCAATGATCATTTTTGCTTATTCATCTTCATTAATAATTTTTGAAGCACATAGATTTAAAAATGCAACAATATAATACAATACCTGCAAAAATTAGATACAATTAGATAAGTAATAACTACATAGTCGTATTTGGGTTGTTAAAAAGCAAGTAAGAGGAATAATGCTTCCTGTTTTTCATATAAAACAAATAGTTAGGGGAAAAAATATGAAAAAAACTCATTGAATATTCATCATTAATGAGTATCAGGGAATGCTTTTAGCAACCTTTATCTATAAAATGCGGATGCATAGTCCGGAATAGTCCCCACACCATACTGTTAGCTGATCCTTATTAAAAAATTTCCAAGTGAATTTCAACCATATTCATGTAATAAATTTAGGTAAAAACTAAAAGCGTGTTATTTGACTCTTGGCAATATTTCGAAATTATTAAACATAAAAGGTATATTGATTGGATATAAAACTATTATTGTATTTTTTGTCCAAGATGTTCCACTCTCTTATTATTTTAAAAAGGGATTTTTGTATAGTAAGCATATGACTCATCATTGACACCTTAGTATCCTATTTAGCCAATATCAATATCAAGTCAATTATTATGTATATTGACAGTAAAATGTAAAATCACAATCACTTTGTAAGTCGTAAGTTAAAATAAACCATTTGAAGAAAATAAAAAAAATAATTTTAAAAATCAATTTTAAACCAAGATGTGATAGTTATGTTATGATATGATAAATGATATTATATAATACTAGATGGTAATTTTGATTTATTCAGAAATTGATTATAATTTTCATGATGTGATATAACATCTGAGTTGTAAAATTCTAAATTTCTAATGTGTATGTTACATAAAGATTAATTAATAGATTTATCATACTTTTAAGGATATTATTAAAGTTTGACTTTATACTTGATCTCTTATACCTATGTTATGTACATGATATCATTTACAATTTAATACGTGGATGTTTAATTTCGTACAATAAATCATATCTTTATATATTACATTTTATGTTAGAATGAAATCACAGAATAAATTTTAGTTATGATAAATTAAAGGAGTTCTTTTGGCATCACGTGCGGTTGAATAACCTTAGCTAACACAGGATACCACTCATCTCTATTTGAGGCAAAAAGTTGAAAGTTTTGAAGCCCTTTGGATGACACGACGTTTTTAATGATTTGAAATACAGCAGTAAAATACGATGGAGCTTGATATAAAGAAATCAATTAGTCTGGAATCGGTTATTCAACTTACTTTTAGATGAATCTAATGATTAATTTCTTACCATTGATAATAAAAACGTGTTTTGCATGGAGGGGATAATTGTTTTCATATATTCCAACAATTGCTGCAATTGCGCTCAATGCTATAAAATTGTTAAATGATTACATATTGTCTTATTAGAATAGATGTCTATATGTTAATTATAATTTAAAATGTTTACTTCTAATTGATGTGACTTGTCTTAAAGTGAATCCGTTCATATCAATAATGGCAATCCATTGACCAAGTGTTTCATTAAATCTCGGGTCGGTATTTAATCCTTTGTATGCTCCTTCAATCATTCTTGTGAATTCTTTAAGGAGATCCGCCCTATGACCGTTGTTTATATCAGTTCGCGAATCCCAAAGTCCCAATTGGCCATAGATAACTAATTAAAGACAAAATTAAAAATGTTATTTTTCTATTATTGATAAATGACTTAAAGATTTTTAATTTGCTTACGGGGATGTCCTTCATCAGTGAAACCATTAACTCTATGAAGATGTTCAGCAGGATCAAATCCGGCAGCTGGAACCCAATCTTTAATGTTTTCAATATCGTTGACTCGCCGCCACTCAACAGTTTTCAAAAGTTGCTTGGATGATTTTTCATGATTCCCATCAGTATCTAATATTAATATTTGTCAACATCAAATATTCCTTATTTAATGCATCAGACAAATTATAATTATTTTTGTCGTACGTTTTAAATTCATTTTTTTAAATATTACTTTTAACCCAATTATCGAGAAGTTCGTCTGGAGTTCTGTCCAGAAATCCTTCTAAAAACTCTAATGATTCTTTGCTCAAACCTCCTTTTCTGGTTTCAAGAAACTTCCTAAACTGCACAAACGAAATAGAATAAATTCAATGAAATTTATAAAAAAAATTATTTCGATTATAATATTTACCTCTAGAACATTTTCTCTATCCTGTGGTTCCAGTCTCGATTGACCATTTTTAACGACTGCAAACAATAAAAATAAGAAGAAATAGGAGGCCATTTCCAAATTATTTAATATATCCTTTGGTTGCGACTTCTTTTCGCCAACTGAAGAACAAAAGTTGATATTGATTGATGTTATTCAATGAGTAGCAAAAACGAGGAAACCTCTTTCCTAAATCTTTTCATTGATATTCACATGACAATGATGAGAGACTAAAAGGATAAAGGAGTTTTTATATAATCTATAAAGTAGTTTTGATTTGCATTCTTATAGGTCATTTCGAGGTTATGAAGTAAATGAAAGATTATTATATACAGGACAGGTAATTGGCTCTTACAAATGGTAAATGCCAATATCTGGAGATTTAAAACCGCCTGTCTTCGTCTTCAGTCTAATTTATTCAACTTAATTGTCTTTATAGCAAATTTTCGTTTTTTAATAATTACTATTATTATAATAATAGAATAGGACATAAATTATTTCAATTCTCTCTCAATAAATTATTTATTTACTAGATTAACTACCAATAGGTTCAAGTTAAACTCATTTTAGTTTAATGGAAATGTCCCTTCACTCCCTTCCTTCGCAAATTATTTGAACAATATGTAATTTTTCGTATATTATAAAAACATTTGCATATTTGTATTTGTATCAGAACATATTAGTAGGATATGTGCACACCATATCAACTTTTAATTCATTAAAATACAATCGTCATTCGCTGCAACACTGCATGCTGCTTCCGAAATAGATAAAATACTTTCCAATGACAATGTTCTTGTGGACAACCTTGACGACTTTATAATGAACGCCACTTTATACTTTTAATCACTTAATTATTGGATGGAAAGCTGAGTGCGAATGGCGTAATCAGGAACAGATGTATGGTAGCGAAGTAATGGATTTAAGCCAAGAACTCCAAGACACCATACATTAAGGCTTACAAACTATACAAACGTTATTAAAAGTAGGTTTATTATAATTTTAATTACATATTCATAAAATTAAAAGATCAAATATGAAAAGTGCGTCGTTTGCTTGTGTACACTAAACGGTGTAAAAGAATAAGTACAAATAATTATAAATGTATTAAATACAGGGTGCGTCAAAAGATGATTTTTTATGTCAATAGAGATTTGCTGTTAAATTAAGGTTATCATATCAAGGGAAGGTCCGTGAACTGTCAGTATTTTACAATTTATAAACCGTATGCCATATATATTATGCATTCTGATATTTTTGACTTGAACGTCGACGTTAAAATTCTCATATAATACAATCGGGAAGCACATATTAAATGCCGCAATCACACGAGCGCAATTTCAATATTATTATTCTCTCTTTTTATTCTTTATTTATTCCTTTCTCAACTTTCTCTTCTCTCTCTCTCTCTCTCTCGCCTTTTCGATAAATGACTTAAATTCTTAAGTGATTTGTTCATTGGTATTTAAAGTATAGTAGCATAAAATGTATTTTAATTAGTTGGAATTTGAATTGAAGAGTCTTATGTGTGAAGTTTAAGAGACGATGGAGCTATGGGAAGAAGAGCATGGGGACGTGATCGGAGTGCAGTGTTTATTATGTTCCCAATATTTCACATCCGGAAAGTTGTGTGATTGGAAAATCTCAATTATGTCCACAGCCAAAGAGGAATTGTTATTTATTAAAGATATCCTCAATTCTCAACTTGCTTCGCATTTATCAAAATTCCACACCACATTTGGAAAAGAAGAGAAAGAAGAAAGTGACCACAAGCCTTTAAGTTGCATTATCTGTTATAAGTTTTACTCTAAACACCGAAATTTCCAAAGACACCTTAGAGTCAATCACCCGAAAGAAATTGAAGAAGACCAAAATATCATTTTGGACCATTTCAATGAAATCATAATTTCAAATTCACTTGAAGCTTGTAAGTCTTAAAGTATCTTAAATAATATCTATACATCACGAAACATTTTCATTTGAATCATTAGTTTCATTAGATATTCAAATATTCATTAAACTAATTAGAGATTAAAACATATGGCGAATTTTGGGTTATATAAAATCTTTTGTTATTAAATTTTATGATTAGATTTAAGCAAAGGAACATTAAGACTAAAAAGGATTGACCCGGTTAAATCTGAACATCCGACTAATAATTCAATGAAGAAATCTCTTTGGACTGAAATTACACAAGGGGAAACCAAACACGAATCTTCACCTCCTCCTTTCAAAAGACTCAAAGGTTATTGTTATTTATTTACTTGTTGGATCGTTAATTATAATTAATAAGTTTACGATTATTGATAAATATTAAATGGTCTTTGTGACCATTTGTAAATAATTTAAAATCCAATTTGGTAAAAGTTAACAATTAAACTAAACATTACAATTTTTCAGCAGATGACGAAGTCGAACAAAAAGAAACGATGAACAAGATTAATTTGAAAAGCAATGTTCCAAAAGTTGATAAATTGATTGATGTAAAAGAAGAGTCGATTGATGTCGAATATCATGAGAATGATTTTCTCGACAAGTCTTCTAATTCTAACGGTAACCCAAATTAACATAAGTAAACTATAATCACAATTACAGATTGTATATAAAAACACATTATTAATATAAATATAAAGTAATAATTATAATCTCGTTTAATGTTAATTTTTAGTATTGGTTGAAGGCGTAGAGGCTATCGAAGAACCACCATCTAAAAAAGCCAAACAAGAATCATCAAATTCAAAAGTTCCTAACGAATTTGGAGATCTCGTACAATTTCGTAAGAAAACACAAAATTACAATTTAACGTTCTAAATAATTTATTTATTATTTAGAATAATGAGATTAAAATTTAATTTCTAATTTCCAAATAGTAATTAAAATATTGTTATTTTTTACAAAGTTGCAATTTCAATGAATAAGATATAAGACAAGATCCAAAATGTATATTTGATAAATTAAATATTTTACCTTTTTTCTATTTTAGTTGACGATCCTCCTGAATATGAATCTGAAGGAGTGGAATGTTCTTACTGCCATTTGATTCTCATTGATGAACACTCTCTTGCCTTCCACTACTCAAAAAATCACGTCCCGATTGAAAAAGAAGGGCCTTCTCGTAAATTAAAATGTAACTCTTGCAATGAAACTTTGCCCGATGCTCCTTCCTTCAGGGAGCATTTAAGTAAAAATCATATTCGAAATCGCCCCATTCACAACTGCCTTTGCTCAAAAGCATTTCTTTCATCTGCAGCGTATGAAAATCACGTGAAACGATGTCTTGTTTCCATTTCAGTGCTAACTAAATCTCCCTCGTCAAATGATCCCACAAAATTAGAATCGAATCAGAAAGAAGCTAAATCCGAACAAGTTAAAAATAAGAAAACTTATGGCCATGGGACTAAAATGACTGGAATCGTACCAAGACCTTTGATGTCCTTAATGCCATTATTAGGTTTTTTATCTGATTCAGCCAAGGAAGGATTTGATTCACAAACGAATGAACCACAAGTGCCTAACAATTCTTCTCAAACCGAGTCAGACGATGAAATGATGATAATAGAACAAAACAAACCAGAAAACGAAGCAATAAATAATTATAGTGCCATAACCGTTTTTATATCAGATGTAATTGAAGTTGAAAAAGCTCCACCTGCAGAGGATGAAAATAGCAATAAAGAATCAACTATTGAAATTCCTTCCCCTAATAAATCAATAACCGAAAATGGAGTCAACGGAATTATAAATGAATCTGGCGAAATTAAAAATGAAGCTGACAAAATTAAAAATGAAGCTAACGAATCTAAACATGAAGTTATTGGAAATCATGTCGCGGTTGAAGACGACGACGATGATTTTATTACGCTCCACGTGACGAGAGAAGCCAAAATTCCTTCAACTAATAAAAATCCCGATTCAAATCTGACGATTTCTGACACTCAAACTCAAATCCCTGCAATTGTCGCATCTGTTGAACAAAGTGATGAGAATCTTTCATCTATTGTAATAAATCCTGAATCTTCCGCAGCTAATCGAACTTATAAAGATCCAATAATTGAAAAATCCATCCATGAATCTCCCAAAAAGGATCAAAATGACAGTGAAAAGGAATTCGCTTGTAGCGAGGATTGGTGTGGGAAAAGGTTCAAAACTCTGCAGGAACATTCCGATCATTCCAAATTCCATTTGAATTTTATGCACGTCAAGCAGGAAATTCTCGCTTGTAAAGAATGTGCTTTTACCTTCAAACCAATCAAAGGGTTATCGATCCTTGAAGCTCATGCAGACACCCATGTGATTCATCAACAGTTTGTATGCAAGATTTGCTTGAACAACTTCACTAAAAGATTTACTCTCTCGGCCCATTATAAAGCAAAACACAGTATGGGATTTCATGAGTATTTTGAGAAAATTGCACAACTTGCAAATCCTTCAAATGAGCGACTCAGCAAAATTTATAAGAAACGAAGGTTTGAATGCACCGAATGTAATACTATGTTTTTGAAAAATAGGGAATTCTTGTTACATAAGAAGCTCCATGATTTTTACAGATTTATCCCATTATCCAATTCGAAGATGAAATATCAATGTAATAAATGTGGGATTTTTGTTGTATGTAATCAACGCCGACTTCATGCAAAGTATGATATTTTATTTAATTTTATATATGGTATATGTATTTTATTCAATTGAGTTTATATTCAACTTCAACCTTAATACTTGTAATTGTATAACATATTTATTATTATATAATAATAATTTCCCGCTCAAATGTCTTTTATTTTTAATTTTTAGAAGTCATGGAAATTGGAAAGGAGAAACTGACAAATCGTTGCCATTGGAGACAAATGGTGAAATTCAGATTGTTGACTTGGAAGCTCCGGAAGTTTTACCTCCTTCGCATGATGTTCCGACAATCCCAATCCAAGCAAAACCTAAAGGGCCGATAAAAAAACGAGGCAAAAAGAGAGCCCTTACGCTCGAGGAACTTGAAGATGTGAGGATTGCAGCAGAAACTAAATCGAAAGAAGACATGGCAGAAGCAATTAAATTCGCATTGGGTCCCCGAATAAAAGTCCCAATTTTAAAAAAGTTCCATTGCGTTGCCTGTAATTCTGTTTATCTAAACGGAGAGGAATTTCAAACACATTTAAAACTCCATGACCATTTCCGAGTTTTTCAAACTCCTGAACGTGTGAATGCCTTTGAATGCATCAAATGTCTCATCTGTGTCAATGGATCTCAATTGGATACACATGACTGTGAAAATGAGAATTTTCAAATTTCTCTCCCATACTCCATTATGCATACTGAAGGAAGTGAAGAAGACCACGAGTTGAATTACAGTTTGAATATTGGCACTGGAGTGCTCGAACCAACAGAATCTTTGCATTTCCCATTTGATTGCAAATTTTGCATTTTGCCACTTCCTTCATTTGAAACTTTGAAGGCTCATTTGGCTTCTTTTCATCGAGTAATTGAAAAGCCAATATGCAAATATTGTTTCGAAGTGTTTCCCACGGAGGAAGAGGAATTTCTTCATTATGCCAATTTTCATTTTGAAGAAGGGGAAGATGGAGGGAAATTGGATTGCAAAGTTTGTCTCGATACAATGGAATATCCCGTGTATTTCAGGGAGCATGTCAAGGGAGCTCACTGTGAAGTGGAAAACAAATGCGGGATTTGCAACAAGAAATTTCCTAATGAGACTGAATTTATCACCCATATGGAACTGATTCATCCGAGGATAAAACTTGTTAAATTTGACGAAAATGATGATGATGATGAAGATGATTAAAATAATAATTACAAAATTACTTATTAAATTTTTGCTTTTAATTAATTTTTATCTAAAAACATAAATTAATGGATCAATAGTTTCTTGTTCAAAAATTTAAAGAGAGTTTAAAAGAATCAATTGTTAATTTATCATAACGAATACATATTATGTCGATGTATTAATTTCAAACTATTTTACCAGATATTATCTAAGATATTATTTTCTATTAATATTTAAGTTTGTGGATATGTTCTGTTGTGAGTGATCATATACTTACAATACATACTCCTTGGCCAAGTGCGAGAAGAGAAAAATTTGGTTGGGGGGCTTCATTTCTTTTTCCTCGCCCCAACCAAATTTTTCTCTTATCGCACTTGGTCAAGGAGTATAATACGATTTGTATAACATTTCAATAACTATGTCAAGTAGTTTCTTGTCAAATTTAATTCAAGTGAGCTTTTAATAAAAATGAAATAATATACACAACACAAATTAGGCCACTTGGAACACTCATAAAAACTTATTTATAAATATGCATTTTACCTGTCATTGACTTCCTCAATGTGTAGTGTATACTGTATAAGTCATTTTATAGTTAGTTAAAATTTATTAAAAGTGGAATTTGTCATAAATAGATAAATCTTTTATCGATTTTAACATTACTTATGGAAGTCAGTTTTACTAAAATACTCATCAGTTTTAGAATTATCATTTTCATTTACATGTCAATAGACAAGAGCCATTGTGAGTAATACCATCTTAAACGAGTTAATATATTTTTAGTCAATTGCTTGTTTATTTTATAATATATATAATTAATACTATCAAATCACTGGAAAGCAAATTTACTAAATATCATATACAGAGTGGGTCCTCGTAAACTGCGTTTTTTGCAATGTATTACATCGTTACATCTTAAAAAACGCAGTAACCCGACCCTATTTATTTGTACAGGACTAGATAGGTAACCTATTGTATAAAATTAAATTTTTATTTTTAAGGTGGACTAAACGTTGAAATCTTAAATTCTTCAAAATTGGTCAGCATGTACCGGAAATCGCATTTTCAAGGTAAATAATAGTATACATATTACATATTTATTTGAACAAAACTGTGAGATAGACATTAGAAGATGAAGTATTCGAAGTAGGGGAGGTCTATCCCACCCTGAGTATTATGTATATAAGGCTCTATCCCATTCCGCCGGGCGGGATGGAATAAGCCTTGTAATGCTTAGGTGTTGGGAAGGGAAAAGAGTATTATTGTGCTTGGTACTTGGCCCCCACGACCCCACACGCCAGTCCCCGCCAGTCCATAGACATTAGAAGATGAATATTCCCAAAACACCCGATCCCAATTCCGATAATTTATATGAAATGCAATAATTTATGATTTTCTAATGAATAATGATGCCTATGATGAACTATAGGAGAAGAAATAAAACTGACGGAGTATCTTCGAACGTGCAAAAATCTTCCTCTGGATTGGGAGGGCAAAGTGGAATCTATCAGTTTAAGTGGAAATTGTATTCAAGTTTGGTTTGAACATAAATGTAGGGGAACATCTTATTTTCTCACCCAGGATTGGATCAAAGACAACGAATTTTTTAAAGGAAAAATAATATCATTTTTAATTCAGCCACATTACAATTGTGAGCCTGTTCATTATCAACCAATGGAATAAAAATAAATACCATACCTATATTTATAGATCCGATATTATTTCATATAGCTAGGTATTACTGTAAAGCAATATTTATTGCTTATGATACTCTTATGATTAAAGCGTACAATGTCCAAACTTGAAAAACGTTTTTATTTAAGATCAGTAACTTGTTCAGCAGGCTTTTCTGAAAATTTAATTGCGCAGCTGGAATCTACATTTGTCAATAATTTAAAAATGAGGCAATGGGATGATTTATTTATTCTAACTCACAAAACTTTCATCGATATTTCAGTATATATGGTAGATGTTTCAAACTTGACACCCCAAACCCGCAGTATTGAAATACCTAAAAATGTTAATACAGTATAGTAATAGGCATGTACCTCCCAGGTAGTAGGTATGTACGTGGTATAGTATATTTAAGGTAATATAACGATATTAAATATTAAGTTTTAATGTAAAGCAATACCGATATTGGCGTTATTTTTAATCGAATAGGTACACAGATTGATTTGTAATTATAGATTACAAAGGGGCAAGTTTTATTTTTTTCATGTACGATATCCGATATAATTATTGTATAGATAAACAACTACAACAGAAATTCATTTGTAAGTTGACATATCTAGTGTAAAGCTCCGATAAAGCCTGTTATATCTAGTGTAGGGTCCCTCTGATCGTCAGGCCCTGAGACACTACCTCCCTCGGTCTCCTCCACGGTACGTCCCTGGTTTATACTTTAAAATATATATAAAAGTTCCAGGAATTTAAAACAAAGATAAATCCCTTAAAACACTAGCTATATGAATACTATTTTTATTCTTACCTCTCATAAAGTGTCACAGGTAAATATTATGTATAGATTCTATGTTCTTATGCTTTAGATTTACTATAAAACATTTAAGTTGTGTAGGTAAGGACAATTATCTTTTGTTCTTACCTTTGGAGGAAAAGCTCTGTCCGAATAAAACCCAAGATTGTCTTTGTTAAACTCAAGTCGTTCATTTACTTAATGGCCCTTAGTAAAAAATCTAGTTTATGCTTGAATCCATATGTGATATTTTCAATTCTGTTTCTGTTCCTTCTTTTCCACGTTTTCCACCACAGAAGCAATTTAGTTTCAAGTCTTTGTGAGAGCAATTTGACTTTTAAAGTCAAGTTTGATGGCTTGTCAGAATACGACGTATTTTACAGCGACGAGAAATTGAAACGAAGCCAATTTGATCCTCAACTTCTTCAGTACATAAGAAAACATCATTTATATGAACCTTCAACCAAAGAACTCAATTTGACTTATAGTGGACAATCCGTCAAAGAAGAAACAATTTACCATTCGCCACGAAAAGTATTTGATGAAGTTTGGGCACTTTTAAATCAACAGGTATACAAACTAAAAATAAATGTTACTTAATTAATAATTAAACACTATCTAAAAAGCCTAAAAAATCTAAAATGTTAATTTTATTAAATACTAATAATTATTTTAAACAATAATATTATTAAAATTATTTTATAATATTACTACTATTAATTTAATTAAAATTGTTAATATATGATAAATTGGATAGGAAAATGGCTTCTTTGTTGAAGCAGGTGCAAATAATGGGATTTTTCTGTCCAATTCTCTTACATTGGAAAAGGATCATGGTTGGACTGGGCTTTTGGCAGAAGGAAACCCGAGATACGAAATGGATGTTTTATCTCACAATCGCCGTGCCTGGTTTTCAAACGTTTGTTTATCAGTGAACCAATATCCGGAAGTAGTAAGTTTCACTAATAATACAACAATTTCAATTACCTTTTTAGATTTAAAAAAATTAAAACTAAAAAACAGGGTTTCTTTATTGAACCGTTGTTATATGCTTTTATATTCACAGAATTTTATATATTTATATGCACTACATTAACTAACATTAAGTGAACGTAGTATTGTAAAGGTAACAATTTAAATGCAGGTTAAAATGTATGATTCCGGAGCTGTTTCAAGAATAATTCCAGAATCTGATGCAAAATCCAAAGTTGTATATACAAAATGTATACCTATTGGGTCAATTCTTGGAGCAATTGGGGTCAAACACGTTGACTATTTGGCTTTGGACGTTGAGGGAGTAGAGGCTGGAATTTTAAGCACTTTTGATTTTAGCCATTTTACTTTTAAGGTATTTATTTCCATTATGTCATTTTTGAAATTGGTTCATTTTAAACAAAAATTGTTTACTATTTGAAGGTTATAACTGCCGAATGCAGCAAAGAAAGTTTAATACAGTTGAAGGAAATTCTCGAACCTAAAGGATATGCTTACATTAAAACTATTTACAAAAATGCATGATTGCATTTTTGCTAAAAATTAATTAAAACTATGTAATCGAGTTTTTTGGTCTATAGATATTATTAAATAAATTGACATTTTTAAATTTACTGCTTATTGCATTTATTTCATGAGCTTTAATAAAAGATTCGAATTAAAAAATTAAGTCATCTCGAAATATCATACATATATTATATATTAAAAACGAGCATAAAATTCAAAATTGAAACTCATAAATTGAATTATGAGAAGACTTTTTCAAAATTCAGTCTTTTAGTGTTTTATATTCAAATAAAATTGATTCCATTTTCCTACGTTTACAGCGTGGGTCTAAATTTGATTTCATTTTTAATTAATTATGATTAGATAGGTAATCAAATTAAAAACCCAACTATACGCTAGATCAAATGAGATTTTTATTAAATCATTATCATTTGTTAATTTCAAAATAAATTCTTAGGACCTTAGGATTCAGCTATTAATTCTTGACTGAACTTTCAAAAATCTCTCGACAAAATTTTGTATCGTATATTAGCTATTGTGTTTAATTGTTTAATTTATGTATTTTCAAAACAATTTATTTACATATAAAAACTACTTAAATTCATTATAATACTATTATTATTATAATATATATATATTATAATTATAGTCATATGCAAGGATAATAGAAGAGGTTATATGTATGTTTAAGTAAAATACAGAATAATATAGGTATACTACATGTATCATGATGATGATCCTTTAATACCTATGCAAATTATGTATACATAATATTCCACAATATAATGTTCCGACCAACGTCAATGTGGGTATTGGGAGACATTTCAAAATTTTCATTTTACCCCATTAAATGCAAGGAACTAAATCGTATTGACAGTTTATGAAAATTCAAATTTGATTTTAATAAAAAATTTTAATTTTGTTAAAGACGTTAAAAGTGTAAGTAAATTACGCTGAGGTTGCTGACTGACTGACTGTGTAATTTTGTAATTATAAATTACAATTACAAATTTATAGTTAATTGAAGGATAATATTTTGATTTTATTGTGAGTGTGAGCTCAATTGACTATTGAACTTACCAATTTTGAACATTGAATTATTTTAATAGGCGTACATTGTACATTATTTTATTAAACTTACAAGTTATAGCTTAGAAGCAAAAAATTTACTCGAACCGTTTTAAAAATCTAAACGTAACCAAATCATTTTCCTCTAACTATAATACATATAATATTACAAGTTAAAATCAATCCGTTAAAATGGAATGTATAATTTGTTTTAAAGAGAAGTCAATTGTAATGTTGACGTCCCATTTTACCTTATGTCAATCCTTCTGTGAATTGTTATCTTTAAATGAAGCTGATTATCTGAGTGATTTAATCGGATTGTCATTTTGTGTTGGATGTTACGAAAAGTTGGAAAGAGTGTCAGTGGTGATTCAAGAGCTAAGTCGCTTCAGAGAGGAAATACAAGGGCTTTTGTTGAAAAATGAATCACAAATGGAATACGATGTTGATGTCAAGAAAGAAATTTCACATATTTTATTGCGCGATAAAATTGTTGCAGGTAATTTATTCGAGTAAATAAGAATTATTTACTGTATTATTAATAAATTTTACCGTTCTCCTTAATATTTATTATGTCAATTTATGTCTGTTAACTAAAAATAAATTGTTTTAATTTCGTTTAGATTTAAGTTCAAGAATAATCACCGAACCAGAAACTGAAGTTATTATTCCTGATTCTGAATATGCTTACGAGACAAGCTTCGACACAAATGACACTAATGAGACTAATGACCAATACCCGGAGTTTAATGAACAGAATGAACACATTGACATTAAGACAGAGGTGACTGGTTGCGAGGAGGAAGAGGAACCATGTGTTATTTTCATAAATGAGTATAAACTATTTATTATTTTTATAGTAAATATACTAATTCAACATCTAAAACTAAAAAATCTATTGCTTACAATATTATTTTTTTGTAGAATCAAGCAAAAGATCAAAATCGAAGAACAAGCGCCAGAGCCCCGTCTTTTGAGAAGGCAACCAAAACGCATACATTCAGATGAGACTTCGATTACGTCTACGGCATCTAAAATAGTGAAATCTCCGATTATAAATGATGTGAAAAAACAAAAGATTGTTGATTCATACAATGTTGATAAAATTGATAGGAGTAAAATTAAAAGTTCTTTTGAGCAAATTGTGTTGGGTAAAATTATAATACCTAAAGCGCTTGAGACTCCCAATAAAGAAATTAGGTTTAGAGTTGAATCACTTTGTAAAACTCTTCCATCGACTTCAAAAACTTATCCACCAAAAAAACCACCGGTAACTGAGGCTCCTGTGGAACCAGTTCCAGAGAAAATTCCAGAATTTCGGATTAGAAAATATGTCCGAAGGAACCCATACAATGCTCCAGGTAGACCCAAAGAAAAGCCTAAAAAAGTCTATAATAATAATAATAGAGCAAATAAATAGCATCTTTGTGCTCATTACTGTACATTGCATTTTTGATTTTGATATTTTTGTATTAATTTGTATTTATACAAATACAAATAATTATTGTATAATTAAATATATTTAGAATTAATGGTAGCGACTTTTGCTAACAATAAGTAAGATTTAGAGTAGATTGTTATGTTATGTTATGTTAGAAACTTCAATTGAAAATGTTAATATAATATTTATTTAATATTATAATCATGTTATATTAGGAATTATGACTTTAAGTATGGTTGATGTGAAACGGACTTAAATTATTCCTATGAGGTAATTATGATTTACTGCATTTAAAACTATGTAACATTTATACATATAACATTATATTTAATATTTATATAAATAAAAAATGGTCTTTTAGAACGATAAATATTAATTATATTCTCGCAAGTATGATAATATCCGAAGTACATATCTGCATTAATGGATCTGATGCAAAAATTGATGATTTGGCACAAAATATCTAAGTTAAACTTAAAGACCTTAAGAGAGAAAAGAAAAATGCTGATGCTGAAAGAGATCGTGAATTGGAGAAAAGTAATTACATTTTAAATTACATATATTTAGATAAACTTGATGGTTTTTAATGGCTTTACTGCTTTCCAGGGCGGCCAATTTTATACAAATACAAAATGAATAAATCTTTCAATATATTTTTTATAGATATCCCATTGGAGCCAATTAGAGCAAAAAGAACCAGAGTTTCAACAGAAGAACTAATCATTAAAAGACAAGCTCACGAGATTGAAATGGAATCAAAAAAATTTGATTTTAATAAAGCTATGAAAATACGTGAAATGGATCTTGAAGAAAAGAGTTTGAAATTGGAACAAGAACGAGAATTGAGAATTTTTCAAACAGAGCTTTCTTATATTCATTTTAATTAAAACTATGTGGTTAAATGAAATTAAAATTCTAGGCAGTTTTAAATCCCGCTATCGTTTAAGTTTATGTTTATGCTTATGTCAAAATTTAATTGGATGTGACTTAGAATAGCATAAGAGGGATACATAACATATGACGTCACTTATGCTATGTTTTATGCTAAGTCTTATGTCAAAATTTAATCTCTCTATTACCACATACCATACATACATTTAACCCAAGCATTTAACCAATTAAATATATTTTAATATCATTATTTCCATATCCTTCAAACAATCAAATCACAATCACAATCAAATGAGTCTTCTATTTCGGTTCGGTTCGGTTCTACAACCGGGATCTTGAGGAATTCCAAATTGGATTAAATGACATTGTATTATTGTTCACATTAGAGAAAATTATCACATTCCGACCGGTCCGTTGTCGGTAAGTTAAATAGTAATAGTAGTCTCAATTCTTATTATTTTGACATTATTAATTTATTTACAAACAATCTTTACATATTTATTTACAAAAAACGAATAGTTCCTCGCACTGCATTGGTGGAACGTAATTTCCTATAAAATGAGCCCAGTTTAATTTTTATCAGGCAGTTCGAGTTTTGACTTGAGTTGAGTTTGAGCTAACATTAAGTTAAAGTTACTTCGAGTTGAGCTTGAATTCAATTGAACTTATTTATAAACTAACTCTTAGCAAGGAATTTGCTAATTTAACATTCACATTTTGCAGAACAATTCGACCAGAGAAGTTCGACCCTCCTTCTATTTGATCTTACAATCAACCGTCCCCGAATGGAAACAGGGATGTCTCGTCCTGCAGCAGCTACTGCCACTCGTCCAGCTACAGCCACTTCGACTCGTCCTGCTTCATCTGATCGAAATTCACAATCGCAAGTTCCACCACCGCCGATTATCGAAATCAGCCATCGTCGGATCAGTTACCACGCCGAACTTCAGGTTCTTCTGGGAGATCGAGATCAAGCCATGGATCAAACCATCGAGATTCTACGAATAGAAGGTTAAGCGATGGGTCAACCCACGAGAAACTCAGAATTGATTCGTGTACGAAATGACATATTTTCTGATAACAGCTCTCAAGCGTCTAGTGAGAGTGAACGTCCTGGACCTTCTCCACCTCGTTCTCGCCCTGAGAATGAAAATGACCATACAAGCGATGCTGGATCTGATGATAGCACATTTACTCAGGTAAATTACCACAATCAGATTTACTGCTGATTAATCATAGTTATTCCTTGTTTTTTTATTTCATTTTATGGATTACAATAAACTTAAGCTTTAATGATCAAATAATTACTATATATTTAATCAGGATGACGAAAGGTCTGAAGCAGCTATTGTGAAGCGACAGTTCATAGCTGCATTTGAAGGATCAACATTTCCTGATAAATCGGAGAGTATTTGCATTTGAATTATAATTTTATCAACCAATTATGTAAAGTAATATTTATCGAAGAGTTTATAGACCAGAAACAATCTTTTTTATAGTTTGAGGCTGCGAAGAAAAACGTTAGGAATCTTGTGAGTAATCGAAGAAACTAGCCTCATGGCACCTGTTACTATTAGCAGTATACGCGATGGATTTAAATTGAATTAAATTGAGTTTCGAAATGTATCCCAATTTCCCGTTTATAAAATATGTACGTAGATAAGCTTACTTACAGGGAGGGCCATAAGTATCTTTCTTTTTTTTAATGGGCAACCATTTTAATGTGATTAAAGATAATAATCTTTAAACACCGGCGATTTGTGTTAAATATATCCATCTACAATGAAGCAAACTAAAAACTGATTTGGTCAAAGCGTAAATAAACGACAGCTACTTTTCTTTTCGCGAACTTTGTAACGCGATGGATAGGACGGGACCCGACGAGGCGGTTTTCCATGTCCTCCACCCTCTCCAGATCTCACTCTCTTGGACTTCTTTTTACAGGGTTTTGTCAAAAGCAAGGTTTACGGCAAGATTCCATCAACACTTGATGAAATCAGGCTGGAATTGTCGAAGCGTTTGCAGAAGTTCAGGTTGCTATGTGCAAACGTGGATGTGAAGCTGTCGTTTGTTTGCGTTTGCAACGCTGCCTCGAAGCTGATGGAACTCAAGGGACAAAATAATATTACCTAATATATTATATAATATACCAACAATCGGCCAGTCTCCCGACTGGTTCGTAACTTCTATCCATTAAAAACTATTAAGGGTACAAAGTAGTACAAACCATAAGGGTCCCGGGACACACTTTAAAATCATGACTTTCATCCCCGGACACATTTCGGGCCCGGACATATAATGGATAGAAGTAACGAACACGTAGGGAGAGTGGCCAATTACTGGTCCATCTTGTTAATATTCCTGTCTCTCGTATAAGATACAGAGTAGACACCATCCCGTTCTCTCCTTTGGATACAAATTTAACAAAGTAAACAATTACGCCGAAAATTAAAAAAATCCTTTCAACCCCCCAAATTTAAAATTGAATTATGTAGTTAATGGTAATTTTTTTCGGCTTTTTTCTTTAAAAAATTCTTAAACCTTTAACGTTAATTAACCAAAAAAATTAAATGACCCATTTGTTCAGAATTCAACGGTCCTTGATTAAAACTTTTAAGGTCATGGATTGACATTTTAATTTTTTAATTATTCTCAATAATAAGTGTAAAAAATGTTGTCACCCCCTTTCCCCCACTCCTCACGGCATTTGAGGTGAATATCTCCGCACTTTAAAGAAAAAAATCTCCCGTCATGTTGATCCTTGGATCTTACCGGACCGGTTGGCATTAAAAGTTTGGTCGTGGGCACAATGGCGAAAGCTGTAGGTCGCCTGAATGAATTCCCCAAATTAAGCTTCTTATATAGCGGGATAAGCATTACCATTGCCAAATGTTAGAAAAATTGGTTAAAGATTAAAAAAAAGATGGCCCTCCCTGTATAATACTTTAATTACGAATTAAATATAGGTACCTATATTGGTATTTTGTATTGTTATTCTTGTTTTTAGAGGTAATAACTTTTATGAATTTATTTTGAAAGAAATCAAATATTATAAATTATCAACTTAAATAAATCTTTATAATAGTTTTTATTAATTATAAAGACAATGTATAATTATACCTGTAATTATTCTTTATTAATCGTTAAGTTGTCAATTTGTCAATTTGCGTCATTAGTAAGTCAGTCAAGTTAATTTTTTGTCTTGAAATGTGATTTACATAGTTTTTATGCATTATCTTTACTTATTCTTATTATACTGTATTTTGTGAATCTCATTCCATGTATTTTGAGTGAAATGAGACTTGAATGGCAATATCAATGCTATAATACACATTAAATATTATTATTAAATATTTATAGTATTAAACTTAATTATAAGCGGAAGTTGCAATTGTTCTTAACCTATACAAAGATGATGTGTAAAAAGATTAGTAAATTTTGCAATATTACAATGAATTTCCAACGATTTTTCATAGGGTACCACAATGTTAAAGGAAATACATGTAGCTGTAAGTTTTGTCATTTAGCTAATAAAAATAAATATTTGTCAATATATAAAATATAGAATAGATAAAGTATTAACTCTATTTCCTAATAATCACATTTATACCATTTTCACATTAATAATATACTTACAATCAATATCAGTTTGTAATTTTACATACTCTATCATTCTAATTTAACAAAATATTTTACATTTTTATAAGATATTCTAACGTATTTTTCTCAAGTATCTAATATGAAATAATCTAATTGTATAATAACATGAAAAAATTAGCTTTTCTGGCTTTCACAATTTCATTTATGATTTCATTTTTTGCGAAAACACCAACTTTGGTTTCATTGAATGTTCATTCTTTTCTTCTGCTTTATTGCTTCTAAAGAAGTTGAGTGGAGAACATGAGAATTTATTGCAGGAGCCAAATGATTCTAATCCTCTTCCAATTCTTCCTCTCAAACCCGAAGATCCTTTTCCAATAATTCTGCAACATAATTCATAAATTCAGTTATTACTTATTATTATTACACATGCACGCAGTCAATTTAATTTAAAAAAACTAGAATTTAAATAAGATTCTTAAAAAACGAATTGCAAGTAAGTCTAAAAATAAAAGGTTTATTTATATTAACTTAATTAGCATAATTCTATATTTAGTCTCTGAATGTCAAAATTAAAAGAATTGGCTCACATTTGAATTTTCTTGAGTCCATTGTATTCTTTGGCCACTTGACCAATTTCACAAGAAATCCTCTCAACACATTGATTGGAGCTCAGAACATTATCAAGAACCCTTGAAGTGAAGTTGGTTAAACCTCCGTCCCTCCCCGTTGGCAAAACCACAACAGGAAAGAATAAAAGTATTCCGATGAGCAGCAAAGGCAAGAAAACGATTCCGAGGATCAAAGGCAAAATCGGGCCGAGCGCGAGGGGCAAAAGGATTTTAAGCGCTTTAATGGCTTTAATTGCCTTCAAGGCCTTGGCAGCTTTGACCCCTTTGGCTCCTTTGTATCCCAACAGGGCCGCGATACAAATTTCCGATCCACCAGCGCTACTATTTCCTCCTTCTTCGTATTCCTCTTCCTCTACATAATTACTCGGAGTGTAAGATGAAGCATAGGACGAACCAGTTGGGATGATTTTATATTGATACATTTGTTGTTGTGGAGTTCCATAACCGCCAATTGAAGAACTTCCAATTGTATCATAACTCCCAGTTCCAACTTCAGGAGGTGGACTTTCGCTCAATCCGTCCCGTGCAACTTTCCCGTAGTAATTCTTCCCATAATTTCCATAATAATTAGGATATTGTTGCTGATATTGTTTGGCCGCAGCAAAGACTAATTTCTTAGTGAGTTCGTCGTTTGATTCAACTTTTGTAAAAAGAATAACCAAAACACCGGTAAAAATAATTGCGAGCGTTTTAGCACCCATTGCGGAATTTTAAATGTCTGAGGAACAGAACAAGAAATTAAGAGAAATCGAGGGAGATGAAGGGATACGTTAGGATGTGTATGACTATTTATGGAGAAAATTGGAGATGCGTATTGGGAGGCGAGTTGGGTTTGAGTGATAATGAACGATTATTCGCATCTTCTTTTGTAGGGACTTCAGAGTAGGGTAGTGGGCCCGACTCTTTTTTTACCCTCGCATGGTCCAATTTCCCCAAGGAGCCAAAGATATTAGACTTTATAAGGAATAGCATAAGCACCTTCGAATTGAGAGAATTACTATTAATGTATCCTCTTTGAATCAGAGTGTCTGTGTCTGGGTGTCTCCCTCACTTCTTTCACGAGGCTCCGCAACAACACGGCCAATTTTGCATTTCATCACATCTTCATTTTACCTATAACCCTTGTTGTAAAATGTAAATATTTACTTTTGGAGATTCAGAATAGTCAAAAATCATGGCATAATTGCCGCTTTTGTTATTTATTTGCGTTTTACTTTTTATATCATTTATTGTTCATTATAGGTATGCTATAATGAACAATGACAATGAGCAAGTAAATTAACCTTTAAAAAAGGATGCATGGTTTGGTAAATTGACCTGCCAAATATTAATATTACAATTCAATATAAGTATAACAACAATTTTGCTGTTGAATTTTGAAAAATGTCGTCTAGTGCTGGCTGACATTGTAGGTTATAATCTTATAATTTGTAGTTATATTTATAGTTATGTATATACTATATATAGTTTTACAGATATTGAGTATATATATATACTTATTTAGAAGACTTTTCAACTTCTTTCCTTTTAGTAATTACCTTTTAAGTTAATGAAAAAGTTATTTATAACGATAGTCGAGTGTGAAGTTTTGTTATTCTGGTAGGAGCTGTAGGGGTTTAATCAACAAAGAACCTTTTTACTACTCTTTAAAGTTTGGCCTGTAATTGTAATAGAAGATGAGAAAAAGAAGGTGATGATATCTTCTTTAATACTTAAAATGTAAATGTTTACATGGAATAAAAGGGCATTAATCGTAAAATGTAAAGTGTACATAATACCTACATATCCAAATATCTAATTACCTTGATATTGATATAGGTATTTATATATACACATTCAATCCAAATCTATTGAAATAAAATTGTCGTCAGAGCCCTTGTGGGAGATAAAAAATCAGAACATGAAATCAATTCAATGGTGAAATGAGTAAAACCTTTTTACGCACAAAAAGGTTGTACAATATTTGAATTTGTGAATACGTGATGATTGATATTTATCCACTTTCTGTTCGGAGACATCCAACAGCATAAGATACGCCCATTTACGTTCGGTTAAATAAGCTCATTTGTTCAGAATCTTCACAATGATATTGCTACCTATATAGTATTTAGTCATTTACCATATAAAGGTAGCATAGATCCCAGAAGAAGTAATGCATAAAATCAAAGGTTTGAAATTCTACTTCTATTCTTTAACCATTTATGGAAATACAGGTGAATTATAATAATTAGTTTTAGCAGGGAGCAATGCAATAAAATACTTATAAATCCCTAATCCTCCATTTATCAATCCAATTAAGTATATTTATTAGGCTTGTAAATTTGGTTATATCATAATTACTTTAATTGCACATAATTCATAATGGGTATAAATAGAATAAGCCCCAACACAAGGGAATTAGACATAGGTCCAACATACATTCTGTTCCATTCAAAAACAAATTCCATATAAAAGTAAATTACTCGAAGAAATGTACCGAAATAAAACAAGATGTTCTGAAGAGGAAAATAAGGAGGATTGAAATAGTGTATCAAAATAATACGTGCTGAACTGAATGTAAAGTTGGTAGTCGTTTGAAGGTGTTAAGATCTCTTCGACAACTTCAGTTGATAATGAAAGAAATGAGCCCCCAGCGACAAACAACTGTCAAACAATGCACAATCATTCGATCATCATCTCTCATCGTTAATTTAATACTCAACAAAAGGCTGGAAGGAAGATTCCGCACACATCCCATTTTTCATCTCAGGCCATCCGAATTGTATTAAACAAATAATGAATAACTACTGTGATTGTAATTATACTCATTTTTACTCGTACTACTTTGTCAACTTGATCCTGAAGTAAGTTAAAGCATTTGACATGAAAGTTTTACCAAGAAGATCAATAGAATGAAAGATGAAGCTTTAGAAAATACATGATATTACTATAGTATGATACATGAAGATATTTTATACATATTTCATTTGAAACATTTATAAATTACATATATAGTCAAAGCTCTATATACTATTATTTATTATTACTGATATTACATTATCATTTCCATATCAAAAGAGTGACAATAAATGAAGTTGTATTTAGGTATTATTCAAAGGTCAGGAGTCGCCCTTTCAAAAAGTTCTTTTCTACGCTTTGTATTTAAAAGAAGATGAGATAGTGTAAAAAGAAGAAACCTTTAGTTAGAAGAAGTCTTTAAGATAAATGAAAATAATTATTGAGTTCGCAGCAGGATCATACTATATCAGGAAATAAATTTTTAACAAAGCTATAAAGTTGATTGCAGGTAAAGCTCAATACTATTTAATTACACATCACACTCACACATAACACATTCATTTCCTCTAAAAGAAAAATGTCCCCAATCGAGCTCGAATAACCCTAATAAGATTTATAACAATGCAATGTAAAAGTTATTTTAATCCGATAATGAATTTGAATTTATGCGGTTAATATAATTAAATGTACAGCTATTAGTGAAAGTATTAAAATGTACATTAGACATTGACATTACACTTTAGACATTTAAAATTAATATATTTATTTATTATAATTGAAATGTTAAAACAATGGATAACTAAAATATAAATTAAAGAATCATTTGAATGCTGATTTGTGTCGTGCTGCGATTTTATTATTACTTTCATACATACATGCCTAAATACCTACCATGTATGTAGGTTTATATGGAGGTTTAAATCGAAAAGGACCGTGTCTCGGAAAAATTATTTTATTTTGGCGTAACTAATGAAATAAAAATAACTTTCCATGGCGACTAGATAATCATAATAGCATAACAAATTGAAGGGGATATATGAGAAAATGTTAATATATATTGGGAATTCCTTTGTTCAACATTTCTCGAGAGAAGTTCCGCTTCTTCTCATTTTCTTTCTTTTCAATTCCGTCCGTTTT
The DNA here is from genome assembly GCA_034687125.1 of Neelides folsomi. Lineage (NCBI taxonomy): Eukaryota > Metazoa > Arthropoda > Collembola > Neelipleona > Neelidae > Neelides > Neelides folsomi. The sequence continues at coordinate 31,916 of JAQGBZ010000493.1, forward strand.
AGGAAACTCATTTATACCTTTTCGATTAATACAAGTTAAATAATATTAATAGAAGATTCAGATTATTTTAGCATCTTAAGATGTACAGAATCAATAAAATAGAGTTAAGTTTGAAAAAAATACAGAATAAAAACAGTTTAAAAAAGAGATAACACAAATACATAAAATTCTACATAATTCAAAAGACGAATACACTAATAAGAAAGGTGTTAAATCCTCAAATAAATAACACGTTTAATGATTAATTAACTTAAATTTGAATTAATATTATGTTGAGTATATATAAATTTGACTGACTATTCTTATAACATTTCATTTTATTAATATTGTGAAAATGATGTAAATAAATCGTTACTAACGCTGAAATTTAAATTGAATTTTCCGAGATACGGTCCTTTTCGATTTAAACTTCATAATATGGTAAAGACATTTTGAAGAAATGAAATTCATTTGATCCAAAACATTAGTTAGTACGAAATGTAAAGAGTGGGCCATAAGTTTCTTTTTTACACGATTGCTTATTTAAAAAAGAAAGATACTTAGATTTAGACAATAAAAGTCTTGATTGGTTTTTTAATTGGTCTTTATATATATCTACTTGTGCATAAAATGATTAATAAATGACATTATAGTAATGTGTTGTTTTTGTAATTTATAATCATTTCCACCCATGCATGTGAAGTAATCAGAATTTGCATAAAGGGTTAATTGCTTGAATTAAATGAAATCAATACTTAAAGACACATTTGTGATACTGTGGTTGAATTAGACAAAACTCTTTTAATACAAACATTACTGGTTTAAAATGCTCTTTTGCATCAATAAAGAAATAGTGAGATGTAGCAAATGCATATTGAGTTGTACATCCTCAACCAAAATGCTAATTATAGTAAGTATTCCAATGTCACTTGACTCAATCAGTAGCTTTCCAGATGATTAATTATCGAATTTTTATCTAAAGAATATTGATGATTCTCCAATTTGAATGAGACGGCTGAAGAATCCAACGAGATGCGTCGGATCCAATAAGCTAAACTTTCTTCTATTCATTCAAATTGAAGTTGAACCAAGGAGTGAAGTGACAGACAAACTGTCTGCTCAGAGGGATTTTTTCCCTTTGAGGATCCCTGTGACAATAGTGGTAATTACAAGGATCCAGATGTGGAATTCATTTTTAATGAAGATTTAAGCTTAAAAGGGGCAACCTACTCTACTTGATTGGAAATGGTGGTTCGAGCTTCTTTTGTCCATCCATAAAATCTCGTCCTTCTCTTACCACCGTCAATTAAACTCCCAAGATGAAGAGTTATAAATGAAATTGAGGCGGTTCGGCTCATTTGATATTGATATACATCTCCATTGATTCGCACATCTTTTAGATTGGATCTGATAGGGATGATATATCTTTGGGAAAATTCTTAAGCAGAATTCATTTAAAACTCTTTGTTAAGTAAAAATGATTGGACTAATATGGTTTTCGTTTAATTAAATATGACTATATTCCTTACTTATGTATGTACGTACGGTGCCGTTGGTATGCTATATGGGAATATGGGGTATGTTCTTTATTTCAATACAATAAACAAAATGAAATATTGTATTTAAAAGATAGAACTTGTATACATACTATACATCCCAAATATAATTAATGTTTTAACGTTATGATTTTTTTACCTTTTAATAAACTATCAAATAATGAGTGGCTCAGTTGCACTAATTATGTTCGTCTTAATTAGTGATTTCAACCAAAGTGTTTAAAAGAAACTTTAAGCTCATAGAAAATCTCACAAAATTATATGGGCGAATATTGTATGGATATGGGTAAAGTAAAACGTAAAATCAATAAATATAAGTATTAGACAAATAAGCATTCACAAGCGAAAGGTATGTTTTTGTTAAAACTTAAAATGTATGGACTTCTATAGTTTAAATTGCATCGGGTCTTCTTCACTTTTACTTACTATTTAAAGATAACATAAAAGTACATAAAAGATAACATAACAGATAACATAGAGTAATAAATGAAAAAAATAAAATACTAATGTCTAATGCATATTATGCTTAAGACTGTACGCGGTTCATTTGATAAACGCCATAATTGTATAAATAAATGTCCCGTGTCCCTATTAGATTATATTCCCATGTACTGCTTTAGGTAATTTTAATACAAACTATTAGTACAAAGGAAACAGATGGTCATAAATAAAACAAATATAGTGACACTTCTTTTTAGGTATATAAGTTTTTAAATATTGCAAATAAACCTGACATCTTTGTCTTTTTGGTAATGTAAAAAAGAGGCAAATAAGTAGTTTGTTATGTACATAGTTTAATGTAAATTATCTGCCTATAATATTAGTAAATCTATCTAATTAAATAAAATGTTATCTGCAAACTCTCATTACATTACACTATGTGTACATTATTAGTGTAATTTTCAGTTTCTTAATAAATATCTGTATATTGTAAAAATATAAAAGTTTATTAGTTTAATAAATTGTATTAATATTGGCGTTGAGTGTTGACTTTTGGGTATGTCATTGTTAGATTAAAATTAAGTAATAGAGTACTGTGTATTTATAGTAAAAATATTTTGTTAAAATAATTAATCAAATACATTTTTAATCATACATGGAGAAATGTGACTTGTAAACTGAAAGTGATTATTGTACTTTTGTCTGATATCCTTATAAATAATATCATAAATAACATATTTATATTTACACATTATTATTAATTGTAATAATGTTAATGTTATTTAGTAGTTAAATTACTAGCAAAGTTAATAATTGATCGATAATTATCAATGATAACTTTTGATCGCCTGCATTGAATCTGACTGCTCTGTGTGTACAAAAGGGCTTATGTAATTCTAAGATAATATCTATTTATATGAGTATGGATCATCATACTATATTAAAGAATTATATTTATTCATACATACATATTGAATTTTGTGTAACTAATTAAATAACAGCTTTAATTATTTAAATTAAGATATCATTTTATTATCTCACAATGGAAACCAAACCCTTTATTGTTACTTTCTAACTAAAACAATAGCGATATTTACGATATAAAATTTTAATAATTAAATTGTTTAAATTTCAAACATATCTCAATTAGGTAGGTAATTGGAAATGAAAAAATATTTACTTTTTGTGACAATTGTTTTAACATTTGCGATCTACGTTTTCCTTAACTTGGAAATTGAACTTGAGATTAATTCCGGATCACTCAAGTCAATCAAATTTAATGTTAAACAGCCTGAGCCTGAAGTGAAGTCCGTCCTTATTCATTATCAAAGAGCCTTCTCAAGTAAATCAAGTCTCATGAGATTTGGGATCAATGAAACTTGGCAAAGGGAATATTGCAATTACGAATGCAAGTACACTTACAATGTTTCTCTCGTCAATTCGACAGATGCGGTGGTCCTGCATAGTTTTGATATGGGAAAGTAAGTACTTAATTATTTTGAGAATTATTACCTATTACGTTAATAACATTGAAATTTTGACTATGGTTTTTAAAGGAGTTATAAATGTCAATTTCAACTCAACTTTTAGTGATAAATCAATGTTATTTTACCACAATTACAGAAAGCTGAAAAGGGGGAATGAAAAACAAGTTTGGATATTTTTCCAACAAGAGTCGCAAAGTTCTACAAATCAGGCTGTTTTTGCATTTTATGAAAATTTCTTTAATTGGACGATGACTTATAGGAAAGATTCGGATATTTATTTTCCATACGGGCAATTTGTGAAGGGAAAATCAAACTCTTTTAACGTTTCTTCTAAGATAAAGTAAGCAAACTTTAATTTTTAATATTCGAAATACATAATTAGCTCACAACTTCATACACAGTATACATGTGATGTAGTAGAGAAATATTGTATTATGGCTCGATCACATATACTGTATATTTTAATAATCATTAGTTAATTAGTGATATTAATGAATTTATGAGAATCAGATTTTTATAAAAAATTCTTTATATTTTGCAGTGCCAAACCTGTTGCGTGGATAGTATCGAATTGTGGAGCCAATCATCGAAACATATTTGCAAACGAACTTGAAAAATTCATTGCAATTGACAGATACGGCAGTTGTGGGAAACTCAAATGTTCACAAAACACAAGTCCTTACAGATATTTATCGAATAAAACTTGCCAAGAGGAAATCGGCCCCAATTATAAATTTTATTTGGCACTTGAAAATTCCTTATGCCCGGAGTATGTGACAGAAAAGTTCTTTGAAGCCATCGCTGCTGAAATGGTTCCAATTGTGAACGGAGAAAACTACGACTACAATCAAATTGCACCGCCAAATTCATTTATCGACAAATCAAAATTTAATTCTACGGAGGATCTTTCCACATATTTAAAAACCATATTGGGAAATGAAACTCAATTTGCAGAGTTTTTCGAATGGAGGGATTCATATAAACTTGAAATTGACGAAATAAAGTCTCGTTCTTGGTGTTCATTTTGCACAAAATTGCACCAATCTGAAGAAAGTGTCCAGAAAACTTATGCTAATATTTCTAATTGGTGGTTTAATAATTACACAAATTCTAAGCTTTGTTAAACTTTTATTCAAATAATATTAAAATCATTTTTAAGTTATTTTTATAATTTTAATACTACATTTTACTAACACATTATGTATTTTATTGTTGCAACTAAATAATATTTTTTTATTTTTTAAAAATTAATTGTAACATTTTATTGTTAAAAGCACATACCTACCTCTACGTATTTGCGCATGCTATTTATATTAAATGCCTATTATATTGCCTAATATAATATTTATTTATATTACCTATATTATATAAGTATACCATAAATATCTAGCCTTATTTACAAATACATATGTATAATGTATATTGTATTACATGTGTATAGTAGCTTATAGTATATCCTAAATACAAATAAATATTTATTTTGATTTTGCTTTATTACTTTTTACTTTACCTTTTAAGTGAATATCGAATATTTAAAAAAAACCTGAGTGAGTTGGGAATATCTCTGCTTTACAATACCCATCCTATACCCATTCCAGATTGGAAACTTTCATATGGACCTAAAGGATTATAAATATTGTATAGAGGTTTGTAGGATATTATTAATAGTTTACTTTCATAAAAGTTTACAATTCGGCATTTAAGAAAAATACCTTCTTTTTCTTTCCTTTATACTTGGTCAAAGAAATTAATTCTTTAGTTTTATTTTTTGTTCAGTTGTATTTTTAACTTGATATGCGATTATACCAATATTTCACAAGGTTTAATATCATTTCAATTTATTACAAAACTCAAAGTGTTTGATGAAAAATAAAATTATTTCAAAGACATCATGTCCGTTTTGTGATAAACTTATGCTGAATATAAATGATCACATATAACGACATGTTAATGAAAAACCATTTAAGTGCAATGTTTGCCAAAAGTCTTTTATTAATTCTGGTTATCTAAAAATCCACGTTTATATTCATAAAAATATTAAACCTTACCAATGTGTCTTGTGCAAAAAGACATTTACATTCAAGAGTTGTTTATTGTGTGGCCCCATACGCTGATTCACACAAGAGAAAAACCGCACAAGTGTAGTAATGTGTGCAAAAAATCCTTTCCCGAAGCGAGTGGATTGATAAGACACATGAGGACTCATACAAAAGAGCATCCTTTCAAATGTCAAATATGCAACAGAAGTTTTGCCGATTATTCCAATTTGCTTCAACATGATAGAACCCACAAGGGAGAAAAACGATTTGTGTGTGATAGATGTGATATGAAACTTATTAGAAACACCCATTTAACATACCATAAAAATACGATTCATAATGTTTAAAAGAATATTTGATGAAGTGCATTTAAATATTTTGATTAAACAATAAGAATAATATAATTAATATAAAATATATTGTGTAATAGAAGTAGTTAGTATTTGTAGGTTTAAGCTTGTTGTCATAGTCATCTCATAGCTGAATTGTCATAGTACCATTTAAATTTTCATGAACTGATTTAATCAAATTAGTTCATGGAAAAACAAATGTCGCCTCATTTTAAGCTATTTTTTAGTAAGGGACAAAAATCCAATGATAAATGGAATTGAAGATTAAACAAGTGGATTGACAAGTGCTTGAGTGGTTGATCATTCCATCAACAAGAAATCGATAATTTATTTGAACTTTTATAGTTTCTAATCATCGTTAATCAATTAACGATACACCTGCAACTGAATTTCAATCATTTGGGGATTTACACGAATTATCTGCCGTCACAAAAATTGTCTATTTTTCATAAAGTTTCTATTTGTAATATTGGCATATTGGTAATAAGTATCAAAAATTTCTTAATGAATATTTCATTTTTCCGATATTATGTTAGCATAAAAATTTACTAGTTTATAATGTATATTGCATGTAAGATAAGTAGAAATAAATAACAAAATCCATTAAAATATACCTATTATATGTCATGTTTTATTCATATATTAATAAATTTTTCCTATAATTCCTAATTTGTGGAGTGAAAAATAAATACAAACAAAATACATCCTTATCTGAAATGTTATTAACAGAATAACTCTACACTAATTAAAGTTAATACATTATAAATAGTAATAACCATAAGCTAATAAATAATATATTTATATTAAGATCTATAAAATAATTTTGAGTAAATACTCTATATATGAATATTATTAACACTCACATCCCCAAACACCTGCTCCTTGAAGTGGACAAGTGAATCAAAATTGAAGAGTCGGATTTTGATCTCATTCACCTTTTGAATAACAAAGGTGATAAAGAATAGTAAGTGAAATGGGAACTTGAATAATCTCTTATCTTCCCAATCCTGATGGGTGTCGGATGAGCAACCAGCAGGTGCTTCAGGTCTTCCGTATATAAGAGGAAAATTCGGATATGCAAAACATCAGTTCTTTGAATTGGACAATAAAAAAAATACAATGGCAAAGATTCTCTTCGTGACGGTTTTCCTTGGGCTTGTCTCCCTTGGATATTCAGGACAATTATTCCCAATCCGTGATTTTGAAATGTGTAATAAAAGCTAACAAAATTTCAAATACAAAATTATTTTATTAAAGTGGTTTAAATATTTATTAATTTAAAAAAAATGTGAATTTTAGGTAATGCAACAGCAAACCCTTCACTTGGAGCTTTGTCACATCTCGATGTTCCAGCATGCAATTCTTTCCCATGCACACTCATCAAGGGACAAAGTTACCAAGTAGACATCATCTTTAGGCCACGTAAATTCTAATTATTTATTTCTTTATATTATTTTAAGTTTCCAATTAAGTAACCAAAAAACTTATATAAAAGATCATATTTTTATATTTTATAAATGTATTATGTCATTAATAGACAATGCCGACTCTCAATTGGTTGCTGATGTTAAGGGAATTATTGCTGGTCTTGAACTTCCATGGTAAGAAAATTTTTATAAAATTGTTTCTTCTATACAATGTTTTATTACAGCTACAACAGCTTTAAAGATTCATTAATATTTACTCAATTTATTTATCATTAGGCCAGGCGGTGTTGATGCAGATGCTTGCAAATTTTTGGTTGGTTCCGGTGGACGATGCCCATACAATCCAGGAATGACGCTCACGTACTCCGTTAACCTCGAAATCTTGAACGAGTATCCAGAGGTAAATGTCAATAATCGATCATTGTTATCATTTTCCCCCCTTATTTATACTATGCATTTTCTTAATTTTATTACAAGAAGCCTTTATGAATTTTACTATACCTAAGATTTCACTATAATGTATAACCCCTTTGGCCATTTTAGGTTCGAGTTGTCGCCAAATGGATGTTGAATGACGCCGCAAAGCGTCATCATTTCTGCATTTTGCTTCCACTTGACATCAGGAGGACCAAGAATGGAGATGAAGTTGTCATTTCAGGTGGCAAGATCAGTCCAATTCATTGAAAACTCAAATCCGTCACTATTTCTCAATTGCTATCGCATAAATAAATTAAATTCATATTTTCATTTAAAACAAACTGCATTACTCGTAACTTTATTCTCATGAAATCATTGAATCATTATCAAATAATTAAAATAATAAAAATATTCATTTCTTATAAAACTTATTTAATAATTAAAATAGCATGTAATTTGAGCGATTTATTAAACCAAATACAGCCACATAATACATTTTTTACTGGGAGGAGGATACTGGATAGGATTTCTTTGACTATGTATCTAGATGTGATTATTTTCCAAATATTTTACTTTCATCCGCTAACAAACAAAAAACAGATTGATAATCATAGGGAAGCTTTTTAAAACAAGTATATGGATTTTTAATATAAAATGATAAAAGTTGATGATTTTGATGATGCTAAATAAAGATGCGTTTAGTTTGGCTTTTTAGAATTAATGTCATGTCTTGAATTTCGTTGTATATTTATATTTATGTAATTTGGTAAAAGTCTAGTTGGTGGGCGGAGCCCGCCAACTAGACTTTTAACTTGATTTTATATCAAATTGATAGTGGAGAT
>JAQGBZ010000494.1:0-39865 GCA_034687125.1 Neelides folsomi
AAACTGTAAGTTATAGTTATTCGTTAACTGTCGGCCTTGCTTATTCAACTTCTGGTTCCGAATCCAAACATAAAGACCTAGTTGGGAACGGAATGTTAGGAGTTGAATACCAAGTTGGTAACGGCACAAGAGAAACTCAAGGCCGAAGGAAAAGAAGTTTAAAAAACCCGCGCAAAATCAAAAATAAACCAAAATTGAATTATTACAAACAAAATAACAATCCGTTCCCGATTCCACCGCCGGATCCAATTCCACCTGGAATTAATCCAATCCCATTTCCACCAATTCCTCCTGAAACAATTCCTTTTCCCACTTTACCAATTCCACCGGGAGGAGCTCCTGTGATGCCACCTGGTGGTGGTGGAGCTGCACCAGTAATGCCAATGCCACCTGTTGGTGGACCAATGACACCTGTTGCACCTGGTGGGCCAATGGCACCGGCACCGGGCGGACCAGGCGCAGGCGCACCAGTTATTTGTGCACCTATGGTAATGCTACCTCGACCACAAACTGAAACTGAAATTCTGAGGATTTATACACTTAATGCTCATGGGACATTGAGCACGGGTTACAATTGGGGAACGAGTGGATCAAGCACGTGGAGTCCGGCGCGAACTACAAAAGTTTCTGTTAGCATTCCGCCCGGTCATTCAATCTCTGTTTATCAAGTTGTGGGGGTTTGTGGAGACATTATAATTAGACCGGAAAAAATATTCCAAAATGGGACGTATTTGGAAGAGAAAGCAAGATCGGCTTCAGAGGACGACAATTGGACAAATTTTCTTTATTTTAATAATATTGTTAATCAAATTCCATCAATTTTTAACGACTTTTTAAATGTAGGGAAAAAATTTGCCAAAATTCTAAACTTATTATAATTACAATTGCATAAGTATTTATATTAAATGCTAACTTAATATATACAGTCCATTTACTTTGTAGTGTTCTTTTTGAGATATTTAGAATGTTAAAATAGAACGCTACAAAGTAAACGGGCTGTATATGTAAATCCATTCCATTAGTATAATATGTATGAAGAGAATTAAAACTGTCTAATAAAAATGATTAATTGGATTGATTGAATTAATCTTTTATTAAATTTAAATATTTATCAATTTATTATTATTATCATATTAAAATTTTAATTTACGCCATTTTATTATTAAATAGTAATTTAGTTAATTAAATCTTCACAACCAATACAGAATGATTATGTGGTCAATTAATTTTTTAATATAAATCATGAATTATTCCATAGATGTTGATATGATCGTCTATTCCGCACACCTTCAATTTTATAAATGTACTATATATATATCAAATATATTAGGAATGTATGTAGTTTAATATAAATATTTATAATTGAGATTTGTCAATGTGCTTCTTTAACGATCGCCTTTGCGTCTTCTTCGTCCATTTCAACAAGAACTTTTCCTGACATACTCCTGAAAAAGAAGAAGTTAAAATGAGAAGAGAAAACGTGAAAAAAACTAAATTTTTAATTTTAAGATTTTGTTTGTCTTAAGGAGTTGAATGAAGACTTTGAAATGAATTTTAGGGTGTATTTATACACAAAATAATTAATAATATCAAATATTAAACAAATTGAGGAAAACTATTTTTAATCCTAAATGCCAAACTTTAATGGCCCTAAGGAAATTTTTCTTAAAATATTTTCCCTTAAAAACGGTTAAAAACCTCAACCTCAATCCAAGTCTAATTAAATAATTCTTATACCAATATAAGTGTAGACAATGTAGGTAAAATCATTATATACAATATACAATACATGTATTTCAATAATTTATAAAATATTGATAATTAGCAAATGACCCAAATGTCCCAATTAATTTAAAATTGAAACTTTTCCCATCATAACTTAATTAACTGTTAGAAGAAAATCTTTATTTTTATTAACCGAATCTTATCAATTTATAGTTTAACCGAGATATCATCTATTTTTGGGTCCCACAGAAAAAATATTGCATTTCCATTAATGATAATAATATTACGATAAATAAAAAGACTCAATTTAAGTAATATATTAATAAAGGCCAGTTTGGCTTTGAGGGAGAGATAGTGTTCACGAGTTGCCTTGTTAAGCAATTTTGGTCCCTGGGCTTGCCTGGATGGGTGAATGGGATGGCCTTACACTAATCAGGAAGAGCCGGGGTTCGATATTGGCGGTGAGGGGTTCACCTTGGCGAAAGGACCAGAGCTCACCAAGAGTTGGAGCCAGTGGCCAATACCAGGTCAGTTGAGGACTATATGCAAAGGTCTTCACATTTCTCTTCCTCAGAGCACATAGGTGGCGGCCGCGACCATTGTAGACACACACGGTCATAATCAAGTATCTTTCATGGAAGCATACAAATTAGTCTAATACCAATAGCGTATACAACACGGGGTAAATTTCTTTCCACTGGGAACACACATATCAATCTAATATTGATAATGTGTGCCATACGGAGTAAAGAAATGCTTGTAAATAGGCTGAAACAGACTGCAATGGGCCTCTAGGCCTGCGCGGCTGTGATGGTAACATTAACTATATAAAATTGTTATATCCTCTCATTTATAAATATATCCTTTGGCTAACATTCCGAATCTCTGCAAAACCATGGTTTTTCCATGGTTCAAAACCCTGTTCCATGGTTCCAGCGTGCATTTGTATAAGAATTGTGATTAGTGCCATCTAACCTAACCTAAGCTAGCCTAACATATAAGAATAGAGAAACATGGTGCCCCATGGTTCTAGCATGGTTTTGCAGAGATTCCGAATCTCAGCCAATTCTTTATACTGGGTGGTTGTGTTATTGATTGAAAAATAAATTTATTTTCAAAATGATTAATAAAAAATGATAATTTTGCATGCAAATAAATATTTATTAGAGGTTCAATTTTCAGAAAATAGTTAATTGACATTAGTCGAAACCAAATGTTTTAACGGTTTTTTTTTTCAAAATTAATTTATTTTAGTATACATATTCGAATTGAAATGAGTTTATTGTAAATATGTGTATTGTAAAGATGTCGATTGTCAGATTATTTTTTTCCAGATGACCATGAAGAGCTCCATGATGAAGACCAAGAAGTGACATGAGGAGTAGAATGCCAAGTATGAGATTGATGATGGCTGGACCACGCACGTCTGCTTCGTCCTTCTGCAGCTTGGCTCTGGAAATTAATTAAATTTATTAACAATTAATTTAAATAATTTAAATAAAGATTAATATTAATTTTTAATATTTAAATTTAATATTATTTTTATTAAATTTACCTCTGCTTCTTTAACAATTGCCTTCGCATCTTCTTCGTCCATTTCTACAAGGACTTTGGCCGACATCACTCCAGAAAATGTGGAGATCAAAAGGAGAAAGGTCAAAGTGAGAACAATGAGGTTCTTCATTTTAAGATTCGATTTCACTTCTGTGGAATTTAAATGAATGGCTTGGAAGTTGGATTATTTAATAAAAATTGTTGAGACTATTTATACAAAAATCCTTATCTAATCAATTTCGAAATTATGTAAATTAAGGAAAAATTTATTTTCCAAAATTATAATACCTAATTAATATTTTAATTATTATCTCTTCAAATGTTTATCAGAGGAAATATTTCCCAAAATATTTTCCTTCAATTAGTCTCATTCTCTTGTTCTATTATAATTATAATGTAAATATAAATATAATAGAATCGAATAGATTTCAATCTTACTTATTATGCCAATTTACATATGAAGTTTTTTCATCAATTCAGTATATGTAGGATACATATCTTACACTGTATACATACATGTTAGGTAATCATATGTATACATAATACCTATGTCGCATATTACAACGACAAATAATCAATTATCTTTTTGGTTGAAATCTTCAAAAGAGAATTTCTCTTTTTCTTTACCTCTTTAATGAAATTCGCGAAATTAAAAGGATCTACAATTATAAATTGGTAACATTTACTTTGTTCATCCGTCACACCATATAGAGTATAATGTGTACATTATATACCCGGTATATTAGGTATGGGTATAACATCATAATATTTGTAAGGCGCTTCAAGCCTATCTAAAATGTGATTAATTTCTATACTCCAATTAGTTTGCTGTGAAATGAGAGTAACTGGAACAAGCCGAACGAGATGGATTATATAATCGTTAGATTCATCAACTGCAGCTTCACACACAATACAAACACTTAAACTCCAAAATATTGAGTTATGTCCACACATGTGTAATTACCTAATTACATTACTCCAATGACAAAAATATAAATTTAATAAATGAATTTATAATTTATTTAGTAGTTCTGTGTTTCTTTTTGTTTAATCATGTTTTTGTGTTATGTGTGCATATGATTGATTATATCATGAAAAAATTTTTACTTTAGCGTTAACTGAATGTGAACGAGTTAATGTAAAATCAAATGATTTCGCTTAGCTATGTAAAAGCTTGCGAATTAGATTGATTCGTGAAGTTTTTATGATAGAATGATTAAAAATATTTATTTATACTGATAAGGTCGGCAGGGATCTGAAACATGTTACTACAATTTTTTGTAATTATTATAATAATAAATTAAGGCATATGTAATCCAAGTATGAACCCAACGCTTGGCTCTTCTACCTTCAGCTTGTTCCTAATGGCAATACAAAGAAATTAATCATTTACATTGAACAAAAATTATATTGTATTAATTATTTAAATTCTAACTAAATAAGATGAAACATAATTTACCTTTGCTTCTTTCATAATGGCCTTCGCGTCCTCTTCGTCCATTTCAACAAGAACTTTGGCCGACATGACCTCAGAGATAGTCGAAGCCAAAAGAAGAAAGGTCAAAGTCAAAAGAACGAGGTTCTTCAATTTTGTCTTTTACTTTTCAAGTTAACTTGAAAAAAATAGAGAAATTTGAATACTTGGACATTACATTTTAGAGTATTTACTATTTATACAAATTTTTTAACTTATCAATTTATGAATTAAATAAATTGAGGAAAGTTTATTATTTTAATCAAAAAATAAGAATTTATATGCTAAAGGCTGTTAAACCAACGTCAAGTGCTGTATTTGTGGAAAAATCAAAAATACATTTATTACAACCTCAATAAAATTTTTAAATGTAATCTTCCAGTTTAATTGTTCTAATACGTAAGTGTAATGAACCAATAGGTAGGTATGTAATATAGTTAATTACAAAAGTTTTGTAATTAACACCACACACTAGAACTTACACAGGTGAAAAGCCATTAAAATGTAAACTATGCAATAAAACATTTTCAGAGAATAGAAGTTTAAAAAATCACTCAAGAATTCATAGAGGTGAAGAACCATTTAAATATAAAATGTGCAATAAAGCATTTACACAGAATGGACATTTAATTATACATTCAAGAATTCACACAGGTTAAAAACCATTTAATTGTATTATTTGCAGGAAAAGCTTTCGACAAATTCAAAATATGTTATCCCACATACTTGTGAAAAATCTCAATAAATGTTATTCTGTTACAAGATAGTATTTATACTTTTATAGTACTTCAATATTTTGCCGTTCAACTCGTCCTGTTCCTCTTCAGAATCAAAGAAAGTTATCCTTTATAATCCATAAACTACAAATTAATAATGCTTAGTTAAGCCGCATGCACTCGAGTACGTACTACGAATTACATAGTTGTGTAATATCACATGCCCGACTTCATTTATACTTTCCTTAATTTAATTTTATTTTCATCAAACCGATATAGATTATTCAAAGTTCATGTCTAACTTTAATCTACATAAGGTCATAATTTAAAGTGCCAAATATTAAGCTTTAAAAGTAGCGCGTTGAGAAATGACAAACCTAAACATACTAGTTCAAATCAAAAAAAAAGTGCACACATTTCTCAGTTTTCCCCAGTGAAAGTAAAAACCAAGTCATAATTATTTATTGTTTTTATTAAAGTTCAACATAATCTTCCCCTCTATCAACACATTTTCCCCATCGAGTGACTAAAGTACGTATTCCTCTTTCAAAGAAACCTTGTTCTTGTTCCCGAAACCATTGTTCCACGTAAGCAGTGAGTTCCTCATTTGTTGGAAATCTTCGCCCTTCCAATTTCTTCTTGAGGGGACCAAAGAGATGAAAATCCGAGGGTGCCAAGTCAGAACTATAAGGAAGATGGTCCAAAACAACAAATTTCAATTTGTCAATTTGAGTTCGTGTCTCAAGTGATGTGTGCGGAGGAGCATTATCATTCTGGAGTAAAATGCCTCTTCTCAACATTCCTCTTCTTTTTCGCACTATTGCCAGACGAAGTTCGTTTTTAAGATTGCAATAAGAAGCGAAGTTTATTGTTTGACCTTGTGGGGAGTAATTTGTCATTATGACACCTTTGATGCCCAGAAGACGGTCAACATAACCTTTCTCACCGATGCCGTTACCTGAAATTAGCTTTCATAAGCAATGATCATAGGTTAATTTAGTTAAATTAAAAAGTATATAAAAATATTTCACACTTTAAACTTGTGAGGACGAGGCGATTCCTTATGGTGCCATTCCATGGACGCCTTCTTTGACTTAGGTGTCAATTGATGAATCCATGATTCATCGCCAGACGATCCAACATTTGTTGGCAAACAGCAACACGGCGGCAGGCCTTCATTTTATCGGTCAGCTTCTTTGGGACAATTCTGGCACACACTTTTCTGAAATGGAGCTCATTGTGAAGAATTCGCCATTCCAATATTGAGAGTCGAAGCAACCATAGCGAGGGAAAGTTTTCTGTTTACCCCTCTTGTTTTTTTATAAAATTCATGCAAAATATGGATATTGTAAAATAGTTCATAAACATCTCAGAATTATTTGGTCTTCCTAAGTTAACTAGGAGAGTCAAAACAATTCACTGTGTAAGACTTTTGGTTTGAAGTAGTACACAAATTTACACCCTTCAAAAAACTACGAATGTGATTTAACAATTTCAGTCTAAAATGGAGTGGAGTAAATGAAAATTGGTTTATCAATAAGAATGACGATATTTGCTTAATATCTCATAAAATTTTGGATGCCTAATGATCTTTTTAATAAAATTATATACACAAAATCTCAAGTGATTCATTTCGTAATTTTATCGACGTTCGTTACTCTATACCCAAGGTCCATGTGACTAACAGAAAGCCATTTCTAATAAACAATGTCACGTTTTAATCTGCATATATTGAGGTTTAATTTGGTATATTACTTTTGGGAAAAGACCGAAAACTTTATTTACAAACTCGATTTTTAAGTCGGACAAGTGTAGTGGACACAACTATGTATATGAATAAAATATGAATAAAGATTGAAAATATGAAAAATATGCAAGCGATTTGCAAATGCATAAGAATGCGATCTATAATCATAACATTTATAAGACTCTTCAAACCAACATATGTGAAAATGTGTATCACTACTAATTGGAACAAGCCGAACAAGATTTATCAAATATTCGTTAGATTCAGCATGTAACGTGTAACTCAATCAGAGTAAAATACAGTTATGTCCTGAACCTGTGTTGTGTATTTACTCCAATTACAAAAATAAATTTTATATATAATGCAATAATTGTAATATACAATAATAAATGAATTTATAATCAATTAATTAGTTCTATATTTCATTTTTGTTTAAACGTGTTTTTGCGTTATGTTATGAAATAAATTATACATTAACGTTAACTGAATGTGAGCTAATAAATGTAAATCAAATGATTTCTCTTTGTTGTGTTAAAACTTGCCATAATGGTTCATGGATTTTTGATGATTGAATGAATAAAAATATTTGAATGCAACAATTTATTTATTTATAATAAGGTCGGCAGGGATCTGGAAATTGTCACTATTTCTTATAATAATAAATTACGGGATATGTAAGCCAAGTATGAACCCAACGCTTGGCTCTTCCACCTTCAGCTTGTTCCTAATGGCAATACAAAGAAATTAATCATTTACATTTAACAAAAATTTATTGTATTAATTATTTAAATTCTAACTAAATATGATGAAACATAATTTACCTTTGCTTCTTTCATAATGGCCTTCGCGTCCTCTTCGTCCATTTCAACAAGAACTTTGGCCGACATGACCTCAGAGATAGTCGAAGCCAAAAGAAGGAAGGTCAAAGTCAAAAGAACGAGGTTCTTCATTTTTGTCTTTTACTTTTCAAGTTAAATTGAAAAAAATAGAGAAATTTGAATACTTGGACAATGAATTTTAGAGTATTTATACAAAAAATTTATCTAATCAATTTATGAATTAAATAAATTGAGGAAAGTTTAATTTAATAAAAAATATAAATTTGTATTCTAAACCAAAGGCGAGTGTCGTAGATTTAAGGAAAAACCAAAAAATATTTTTTTCCTTTTACAACCTCAATAAAATCATTACATTTTAATTGTTTTATTTAATAATTTATTAATTAGGAGTTTTCCTTAAATATAATTATTTTCTTTAATATTATTTTTTTTTAATTATATTTAGGATAAATTAATTATAATTGTTAGATAAATCTTGTATGAATTATGATTTATGAAGATTAAAGGATTAATGACTACATGGACATTGTGAGAAATTGGATTTGTACACAAGTAAATGGAGGGCGTGTTGAGCCGAAATGTTTAAATGATTGATGAAATTTTCATTTTCATTTACCTTTAAATACTTAAATTTACCTTTAAAAATCTTTATGTTAATTGGGGTTTATCCAAAGTTGTGAGATTTCGAATTCAACTTGATTAACTAATTGGTATAAATAAGTTATAAATACAAGTAGTTTTAAATAAATGAGAAATGAAGTGTTTAATTTGCTACGATTCCTCATCTCTTTCTTCGGAGGTTGAAGTTGAAATTTGTAAAGCTTTTTGTACTTTATTTTCATTCTCCGAATTGAATTATTTACCGGATCTTCTCCAATCATCTTTTTGTTCTTCGTGCCACGGACAACTTCAGCGAACTTCTAATTTATTAAATGAATTAAACGACATTAAGGAATCGATACTCAATTTGTTAAAGATCAACGACGATCTCAAAGAAGAACTTAAAAATAGTGAAATTAACACTTCATTAAGAAAGCGCATCTCTCAAGGTTCATCTGTTTAACCATTTTACTATTTATCTTTCAAAATTACCAATTATTCTAAATAGAATTATTATATGAGTACAAAATTAAGTTTAATTGAATAAAATAATTTTTAATTCTTATATGAAATAAATATTTATGCCAAATTATTATTGTTTTCAGAATTGCCATTAAATTCAGCGATTGACGATGAGAATAACCAAATTCGATCCAATTCCAATGATGAAATTGCTGTATTTGTGGAGGACTTTGATTATAATATTTATATGCCCCGATTAACACTCGTCATAGGGTAAGAAATACACTGACTTAATAATAATCAATTTAAATTATTTAATATTAAATTAATTATCCTGATTTAGACAATTAACACATAATTTATAGTACATTTATTTATTTAATTTAAAGATATTTTGTTATCGTAATTAATTCCCACGTGTTATTTAATTCGCAGAGATGAATCAGCTGAAACTGAACCAACTGAACCTCCACCTGAAGAATGCCCAAGTCCAATTAAAATTGAATCTTCGATTGAAGTAATTAAATCAAAAGAAGGAATTTTAATTGAGAAATTTACAAAACCCTCCTTCGTTTCATTAATTAAACTTGAGCACATGACACGTTCAAATTTTATTAAACACTTTGAAGAAAAATCAACAATCACCAAAATTGAAAAGAAAATTATAAAATTTCTCAAAGCCAATTCTAAAAATGTTCTCAAGTCCAATCCACCAAAAAAACCAAAACTCGAAAATCCTCCGATCACAAAGATCGAGAAAGAAAACAACAATGGCCAAATTCCCAATGTCAATTCCGACTATTCAGATTTCGAATGGACTTTGCCAAAACTCCCCAAAGAGCGAAAAAAACACATCAAAATTCGCGGTCCAAGTAAATTGAAATATTGCCCCGCAGAAAATTGCAAATTTCAATATCGAACCCTCGTCCTGGAATTACCGCCACATTTAAAAGCTGTCCATCCAGGTGAAAAAGTATTTAAATGTCAATTGTGCCCAAAGGAGTTTTCTTGCCATCAAAACTTTTCCTCACATCGGTTGGAGCACAAACGTGGGATTGTTCGTGTTTATTGCGACAAATGTCCGAAATCCTTTCATAAAAAACCAGCATTACAGAAACACATTCTGTCGTTCCATTCTGCAAAAACTGAAGCTGATTTTGAAGATTGCAAAGAATGTGGGAAACGATTAGCGAAAGGGAAAATAAAATGGCATTTAATTAATCATGCAAATAAGAAGAAATTCATATGTCAGATTTGTAACAAAGGATTCGGTTTTCCCTCCATGCTTGATAAACATCAAATTAAACATACGTTTGATTATTCGAATGGGAAAAAACCATTTCCGTGTGAAATCTGTGGTGATTCTTTTTGTGAGTTAAACATTAAATTAATTAAAACACTTAATTTCAAATATTAATTTAAATATTTTTACTAAACATATTTAATTTTAGGTAATTTATTTATTTTAGTTAATTTATTAATTATTGTTAATTTTATATTTTCAGCAATTGCTGGTTCTTTAATGGCCCATAAAAAATGGAAGCATTCCGAAGCTAATGAACTTTTTTGTGACCTTTGCGAATTTAAGACGAAGCGTAAAGATGCTCTCAAAAGTCACAAATTCCGAGTTCACACTCCAAGAAGTCAATGGCCGTTGAAGTGCAGTTGGGAGGGTTGCGAGAAAATGTTCGTGGACAAATACGATCTCAACATCCATATGAGGAAACACAAAGGAGAAAGAATTTACAAATGCGAACATTGCGAGAAAAACTTTTACAGCAAAGCCATTTACTCCGATCATTTGAAACTTCACAAGAATGAAACTTTCATTTGCGAGAGTTGTGGGAAGGATTTTAGGAACAAGAGACAATTGAGAACTCATGTTTGCAAAATTGGGGCAAAAGATAAGAATGATAAGAAAACGAAACGACCTTATAAAAGACACAAAATTGCGGGAATTTCAAATTTGAAAAATGATGAAACGAAAGAAGAAATTTTAGAGACTTCGATTATTGATTCCGATTGGATTAATTTATAAATTCATCTTATTCATTCTTTAATTAATTCTTTAATTAATTTTTTAATATAATCTTTAATTTTGTATTCTGTATTTTATATCTTTACTACTTTTATATTTATGTAACTAAGCAATGTATAAAATAATGACAATCATTTAAATATTATCAATAGGATATTTAACTGGGCTTTAATTTATTTAAATATTTAATTGGGATTTTTTGGCCGTTTTTTCTCTGACGATAATGGAAAGGGAATTGTATTACAACCAGTGCATGTTTCACATCCTGGAATACATTTTGGATTGAATTCACAATAGGCTTTTTTATTTAAACAAGTTCCTCCGGTAAATTTTGCCCGTGGGGATCCTCGAACCGATGCCTTTTTATGTCTACAACAATTATTGACCGATGTGATTCGTTTACTTGTACATTGTTCGTTACAGGACGGAACTGGTTTACTTACAGCTTGGCATTCACCTAAAATCCGTTAACATTTTAGATTTAGATTTTAGAAATTTAAATTAGTTAACTCAACTCAACCATTAATAATACAATAAATATTTCGAATATATCGCAAAATTGCAATTTGCAATACATATTTTATACCTTGTTCGCTTATTGTAAATAAAACTACAAGAATGGAAAAAAGGACAAATAAAATTTTCATTCTTTTAAAATGAATAAATCGAATTTTATGGGAATATAAATATTGCGAATTTATTTATTATTGACTATTTAAATCTATAGTTTAACAAATTTAATGTTAGTAAAGAACAAATTGTGCACAACTGACTGACATTGAGTGAGTCAAACCCAAAAATTGCGAGTTAGTTAAGCAAAAATAACATGAATATTGATATTTTGATCTCCTTTTCCATTTAACTAATTATACATTATAATTAAGAGCATTTTTATTTTCTCAGCCACTTTTTAATTTATTTTGAGTTTGCTTTCTAAGTAGTTCTGTTCAGGATCATTTTTTAGTAAATATGAATAAACATTTTCTTACAAACTACAAACGATAATTGGAATTTAAATGATTCCCAGGAATCAATTAAATTAAGATTTCTATTTAAGTAAATCGGGTTAAACTGCGTCAAACTTGAGCATTTACCTCCCTCGGGAAAAATTAATAAACTTTAAAAATACCTTTTCCGAAAGCATTAAAATAGGCAATAAAGTTTACGATTCTCCTAAGCATTTTGGAAAGACATTAGATTAAATAAAGTATAAACTAACATTTAAGTTCTCAATCAAAAAATTAGAGTTAAATTAAATAACAATGTAAAGCCACGACTGAAAAAAATGAATTGTCAAAACATTTTTATAAATAAGCCATTAAATAAATTATTGATGTGTATAACTTTGAATCATATTGATTTTATAGTTTGATCAACAATTAAAAAAATATTTATTAAAAAATATTTAATTTGCGATTACTAATCGATAAATAATCAAAATAATAAATTTAAATTACATACTTTTGTAAAAAATATTTTAGTGCTAAAATTAGTTTAAAATCTACTCTAAAATTCAGATAAAATGCACGTGCAAATTGTGCAAATATTCATGTCGGGAGAAGGGAAGCTTAGAACGAATCATGAGAATTCACACAAGAGAAAAACATTACAAGTGTAATATATGCAAATATTCATTTGGACAGCCATTTAATAATTCACACCGGAGAAAAACCATACAATTGCAAAATATGTGGGCTATTCCATATTAAAGGAAATATGGTTTCTCTCATACTGCCCCAAACCGACAATTTTCTCCCTATCCAAATACACTCAAGTTTCTTCGTATCTCGAAACGCTGAGCATTTGAGATGGTATATTATAGGAGAAAAAATGTTATGAATGAATATATGAGTAGAGTATGTTTATTGCTAAATAAAATATAGCTAAATTTCCTACTTTTTCACTTGTCGTCGAAAAGAGGGTTGATGGAAAAGAAGTTGATGGATGGAAGGGCGATGATATACGTTGGTTGAGTTGGACGGAAATTTGTATGGGTTTGGAAGGTTAGAGGATTTAAATTTCTTTTACCTGATTCCATTAATCGAATCCTGCTGTCATTTAACCGAATAGAGATTTCATACCCTTCTATTTCTTGCGTCATGTCTGTGGTAAGCGACAGTCGCTTACTTCTGTTGGGTTAATGGGAGGGGGTTGTACGTACACCTTCACATAGCCTCCTCCTAAACGACTCTTCCCTTTTTGAAATAAAAAAATGTATAAGTTTATGTACTTGTAGAATGGGACAATGCCATTTTCTGTTGTAATGAATCCGGACAAGACTCTTTACTTATCCCACTCATCCTCCAGGAGGATTCCTCCTCACCTCATCATCATCTTCTTCATTCCCTCCACTTAAACTTCCGCTCTACATAAGCGACATATTTACTTTATGAACCTTTGCCAATATTTCAAGTTTTAAAACGTATACTATAGTATACATCTACAATAGAATAATTCACTTTCGTGTCTTTTTTTCAAAATTCAAAGCAAATGCATTTTTTGAAATAGTAAAGATAATAATCATATTTATACTACTAATAATACTCATACACACATAAATCCGAAAGTATCTCAACTGTCAACAATCAAAATAAAGGTAAGTACTATATACCTATAGTTTAATTAAGTGAGTGTGAGAAGAGTCATGAAGAGATGAGAGAACCAAGTACTTTGTAAAATAAAAAATACTATTTTTGATCGCATAAACAGAGAAAAACAGTTCATTTCTATATTTCACTATCGTTTCCACCTTTCCAGAATCACTCGGCCTCGGCGCATTCACCCAAAGCGAAACCTATTTGTACTATTGACATGTAAAGTGTAGGCAATGCACTCTATCAATACCCGAGAAGTTAAGACATACAGATAATTTTTAGTTGTTTGTGTATTGATTTCATTTCTCTTCTTTTGTAGATATTAAAAACAATTGGATTGTTAGAAATGGTGAAAATAATTATTTCAATCGACAATGATTCAAAATTCTACACACCAGGGGCCATACCTATAACGGCTAAAACCTCATAACTTTAAAAGTTATGACCTCGTAGTGATTTTCTTACTTAAAATAAATGTTAAGGAGATGATAAAGTTTGCTATTAGCGCTTTATAAGTAGCGTGAATTCAAACTCATAAACGTATCAAAACAACTCTTACTTATAAAAGTTTTTCTCACTCATAACTTAATATTTTCGCTCATAAATTTAAGCCCTCAAAAAGTGTGGACTTAAAGTTATTAGGTCAGTTAAAAATGGAGGATTTGCTCATTATTATTGAAGAATTCGAAAGACATCGAGCCATTAGGAGGGAAAGGGTCTTTCTGGATAGAAAAAATCCACTCGAACTCGACGACCAGGAATTAATTAAGAAGTTTAGGTTTTCGGTGTAACAATATTATTCATTACGGATTTATGTGAAGAGTCATTAAGAAGACCTACAGCTAGGAATCATTCAATTCCTACTTATCTTCAAGTTTGTGGAGCATTAAAGTAATTAAATTATTGTAATACTATTATTTCATCCATTTGTGGAAAACTAATTTTTAATACAATTTATAAAGGGGATTCGGGTTACGGCAACGAATCATGTCTGCTTACACCGATACAAAACAAACAAATTGATGGTGAGCGAAGATACAACATTGCTCATAAAAGGACACGAAGCAAAGTTGAAAATGCAATAGGTCTAATGAAAAATTCCTTTAAACGAATTCATACATCTGGAGGAAAAATGATGTATCAGCCGCAGAGAATTTTTAAAATTGTGACCACAATCGCTATTCTTCACAACATTCGTCGAGATCTCCATTTAGCTGAAGATGAAGGATTCGTAGTTGAACCATACGATGCTGTGACTGAGCCGAATTTAAACGATGGTGCTTACATAGCAGGGGGTATACAACAAAGAAACGATCTCATTGTTAATGTTTTCACTCCTTATATAAATATATTAGTTTTTAAATATATTTGTTTTATATAAAAAAGTTTAATTTTTATATTTATATAAAATTAATGTTCATAAAATGAACGAAAGTGTGAAAATTTAATTTATCAGTATATATTTATTGAATTCAAATGAATTAACAAACATCCTTAAGTACAAAATTAAAGTTAATAACGATTAAGAATGTAATTTAAGTTAAAACAATTCTTAAATTATTTGTTTGTGTTTTTTAAATGGTAGACTAGGGGCTCAAGATTGTCGGCAATGCGTGTTTGTTGCTCAAGGGTTTGTTTTGAGACTGCGAAAAATTTGATGCTGAATTGTCAAAACTTCCTCCGATGCAAGAGATAACAATGGACGTTTATTTTCCTTTGATTTAGAACTGTCAGTTTTGGTTAGAGTAAAGATCTTAGGGCCAGATTTTGGAAGGTAAGGGGAAACTTCGATTAAGGTAGAAACTATAATTTAATCCTTTATAATTTAATCATGTTTATAAGTGTGTAGTTTTGTTTATCTTTATTTTTTGTATGGAAATGCATAACTACCTGCATATTATATGATAGGGCATACTTTCCAGGTCCATCATTAAATAAATTGTCTTCTTTATCTATTACTTTTAATGTATATTTCTATGTTGATTTTTAAATTTTTTCTTATTTGAAAATATGTTCAGAAATTTTTATTATGCTTACTTTTATTAAAAGAGTCATTCTGTGAGGTTTTAATATAAAAAATTCTATATTAGATTATTGCATAATTATAGTGATTATTTTAGATCTAACGTTTACTTTAAGATTACCATCATATTATAATGAAATTTCGTTTTAAAGAATATTCTAATAGTGTTTATATAACTTCTTATTAGAAAACCAATATTCCCTTTCTAGGGTTTTTCTCAAATCCTCACCATCAGTCCCGATTTTAAACTAAAATTTCAAAAAAGATTTTTTTATAAAATCAAAAAAAATTTTTGATACGAAAATATTGAAAACTTAATCATTATCTTAATATTCTTCCATAAAACTCATTTAACTCTGAAAACATTTCTTAAATATTTATGTTGAATCAATATTAATACAGTAAAGGTACGAAATTTGTCCCGTACTATGTCCTACCCTTATTAATCAGATATACTATTTTTATAGATTTCAAAACAAATATCGGGTCTTTAGTTAAATTGTATAAATTGAGTTACCACCCACCACACAATTTTGCCTATGTTAATACACTAGATTTGGAATTCAGTGTTCCCCATGGTTTTAGAACTTTGGACTTGGCAGACATATTGAAAGACCTTTCTAAACAATATGTCAAAGTTTGGTGGAGGGCAATTCCGGCAAACTCAATTAAACTTAAAAAAATCATGTAATATATTGCTTGCCGCCATTTTAAAAAGGATTTTTAAAGTTTAATTGAGTTTGGTGGAATTGCCCTCACCAAATATTGTTATGAAAAGTCTTTTCAATATGTCTGCCAAGTCCCAAGTTCTAAAGCCGTGGGGAACACTTTAAAATCGCGAATTCCAAATCTAGTGTATTAACATAGGTAAAATTGGGTGGTGGGTGGTAACTTTATATACATAATTGATGGTTTTTTACATGTAGGAATTGATTGAAATAGCTAATAAAAGTTTAAAAACCAACTTCAATTACCTAAATTGAAGTTGGTTCTTAAATAATTGCTTTACCAATCGTGATTTCATAATAAAACATTATTTAAGAATTATTTTACTGAAATATTCTAGCATAAGTAACGTTAGATTTATAATCTTCATCATTTAGCCCAAATAATAGTTTTGTTGCTTATTTGAATTGCACAAAAAGATTTTCTTGTAAAATCAAAAAAAATGTTTGATACGGAAATATTGAAAACTCTTAATTATTTCCTTAATTTGTCCGGAAGTTTTTATATAATTCCTTTTAAATGGAATTCACAAAAAAATCAATTGGTTTTAATGAGCAAAACTAAATTGAAAATTTTTAAATTTTTTGCTTATTTGAAAATATTTTCAGAAATTTTTATTATACTTTCGTTTATTAAAAGTGTCATTCTGAAAGATTTGGATATAAAAAATTCTATCGTGGATTATTGCCTAATTATTTCTAATATTTTAGATCTAGCATTTACTTTAAGGTTACTATCATATTATAAAGAAGGTTCTGTGTTATTTAATGCTTTCATGAAATTATTCATTTTATTAGGTAAGTGATTAAAGTATTAAGCGAATTTAGAATAGCCCTTACTAGTTAACCAAATATTTCTTACGTAGATTTTGAACGACGAATGATTAACTAAAGTTAAAACAACATAAATAACTAAAGCTAACTAACTAATAATGGTAAAAATGAATTTTTAATAGGGGAAAAATATGATGTAGAAACTCAATGGGAAATGGTTGACTATTGTTTTTATTATTATGGCAAATATATTCCGAAATTTTCAATTCTTCCTTTGCTTGTTATATTTATTCCCAATCTGCATTTAAAAAGTATTATTGAATTTGGATACCCAGATTTTGAAAAATTGAATGATTTCAATTATTACTACAATATTCCTATTAAAATGATCACTTATTGGATTTTTTATTGTCAAATGATGATGACATTATCTCTTTGTCCTATTGGATATATTGTTGTAATTTATTCAGAAAGGCTATTGAAAAAGTTATGGTATGCATTTTAAGAAATTTCTCCAACTATAATTAAAAATATTGAAATTGAAATTATATTTAATAATTTTGAACTATAATTGTTTTTAGTACTAATTTAGAAGGTTTTAAACTTCAACTTAATAAAATGGATCCATTGGAAAAAATTAAATTATATAAAGAATTGAAAACTGTTTATATTAAATTACAATTCATGCTTGAATGGTTTAACGAAACAATGGATGGGGTCTTTTTGATTCTTATTTATATTTTAAATATTGGATTTGCATGTATTATATATATGTTTATTACTTCATTTAATAGAATTTCAATCATCGTTTGTCTGATAGCAATTGTATGTGCCATTTTTGCCCTAACTTTTTTTTATTGTATTTGTTTTTATTCGAATGGAATTATAAATTATTCTCAAACAATTAGGATTTTTTTGATTTCCATTATAAATCCTGACATGCTTAAACTTGAACGTCGTGTTTGGAAGTCAATTAAAAAAATTCGAATCAAAAAGAGTCCATTCGAAGAATTTCAACCAAATTCGATGATTGAGATGTTTTCGTCTCTTTTTGATAGCGTTGCTAACATGTTACTCACTTTTTAAGTAAAATATCTTAATTTACCATACTTTTAGCATCAAATAATTTCAACTAGAGAAATAATAAAGAGTATTGTTTTATAAATACAGATAATAGATTATATTTAATGATTGATAATTAATAAACTTTAACGTTCATTGCTTAATTTTCTATACATATTAAAACAACCAAGAAAAATATTCATATTATTTTCCTCCTCATACTTATGGTATATAAAATATTATGGCAGAACAAAAAGGGGAAATGGCTTATGATAAAATTGAAGTGAAAGGGGGAATTTTTGACGTTTTTGACAAAATGTAATAAATTCCATATGATTTCTCTTTGATTTAATTCGAACGTGACAGAGATATTACCTGGCTCTCCACACAAGGAGAAAACTCATCGTTTCAGACATTCAGACTGAGGAAGTTGTGGGAATTTGGAGTGGAATTTCAATGTCAAGTGAAAAGCGAATGTCAAGATGTCAACCAAAGGATTTTTCTTCATAACTTTATTTCATTTAAAATGCCTCATTTCATTTCCTTCCTTTTACGCATTATCTTTACTCTCATCTTCAAATACCTCAAAAATACCTTTATATAAATATTTTTCATCCACCTACCTATACGTAGAACTACAATATTCTTGTACATAAAGAATATCCGGTTAGAGTAAAGATCTTAGGGCCAGATTTTGGAAGGTAAGGGGGGACCCTAACCATCGTACTTTTAACATGTAATTTTATGTTTTAATTATAAAAATATATTGAGAGGATAGGATGTTAATGCACATGTATGTAAAAAAGCAGAAGTTGCATGACATGCTTAATATCAAGAAATATTCCGGTGATAATACAAATATTTTAAATATTAATTTTTTTTCCCGCTTAATCATATTGGAAATTTAAAAAAAAATTAAATCATGTAATGTAGGTACGATCTTCAGTATATTTCCTGCAGGAAGATCAGAATATCCATTTCTTTTCACTCTACCTCCAAATATCTCAACATCTTTTAAGGGTGCATACGGATCTGTATCGTACAAAATGTATGTGGAACTTATGAAAAATACTGGTGTAATGAGATTATTCAATTCAAAGG
Organism: Neelides folsomi; assembly: GCA_034687125.1. NCBI lineage: Eukaryota > Metazoa > Arthropoda > Collembola > Neelipleona > Neelidae > Neelides > Neelides folsomi. Next base: position 19,435 of record JAQGBZ010000494.1, read on the forward strand.
CGGAAATGGAATTTATTGTAAATGCTCATGTGGATTTAAATTTGAGCCTCTTTGCAAGGGAAGAAGGAAGAATAAAAATGGAAAAAGTTTTTGGTTGTTTTTGTTGGAAAACTGGGCCAATTTTCTTCATTCTTAAAATCCCCAAATTAGGATTTGTCCCGGGAGAAATTATTCCGATTATTCTTGAAATCACGAATTTAAGCCGACAAGTTGTCCTCGGAATGAAATTAAAATTAATTCAAGTTTGTAATTTTTTTATTTTTAAATTTAATTTATTTATATTATTACTACAAATATTTATAATCGAAGCAATTTTAACTTTAATATAATATGAACAATGAATATTTTATTAGAAGTGCGTATTTAAATCTGCTAAAAGTTCCAGCAAAAATCAATCTGATTCAAATTGCATTGTTAAAAAAATTAACGAAACATTGGTTGCCGAAGGAGAGACATTCATTTGGGAAGGGCCTTTGATTCAAGTTCCAGAAGTGCCTCCAACTAATTTGGGAAATAGTTCACTTATCGATATTAAATATTTTATAGAAGTAAGTTAAGTAATTAACTTATTAATCAATGCTTGCCTTCAGCATTTGCAATAATTTTATTAAAAAATAATTTTATTTCTTGTTTTTAAATTTATATTAATTCTAATGGTTGATAATTTTATTATTTGATAAAGGCTGAGCTAAAGTTCCCGCGATTTGTACCGAATTTGAAAGGAAAAATGCCCATTGAAATTGGAACGATTCCAATTTGCTGTTCATGAATTTTTTAATTGGTTCAAGATTTGGATGTATTTTAACTCGAATCACAACTTGTCTACAAATGGAAAAAAACACTTATTTGAATTCTTTTATAAGCCTTAATCAAATAAATGCATTTTCATCAATTTAAACTTTGTTTAAAATTAAGGTACAACAAGAAGATATTGCGGGTCGAATGAATTCACCATGTGTTAATGCATTCGAGCGTTTCGGTCTTTGGATTGACCCGATAGACCAATTTAACAATTGGCTTTAATATTTGAAAGGACCCTATAAAACTTTTCACAAATTTGGGCTAACTATATAAAAATATTCATCAATTTATATTTAATTTAAATATTATCCTAGCAATTATAAATAAATAACCTACTCTGTCAAAATCAAAAAATATCTTTAAAATGAAATTTGAACACAATTATATGGAAAATAATGATTTTAACTTTATTAACTAACTTCGTCTTTAAATATCTAAACAAGAAATGATAATTAATTAACAATTATAACAAGATCACATATTATTTATAAAAAGCAACAATCAGAAAATAAAAATTATTAATATAAAACAGAAAATCATACAAAAATTTAAAAATACATGAAATCATATTCCAAAAATAATAGTATCGCGTTTGAAAGATGTTAATCCAGATGGTTAAAAATATCCTGAAAATTCATAAATAGAACAAATAATGCTTTGATATACAAATACATTGAAATATAATACCTATATATACATATATATATATATACCAATTATTAAGTAATTTAATTTGTTATACCTGAAGTAACTGTAGTGGTAGTTAAGACGTTTATCTTAGAAAAACGCTTATCTTTCTTGTGAAGAGTTGTGGATTTTTTAAAAATTGACCTAGGTAAAGAACCAATGATGCCACATGTTCACAACAACCAAGGGTTCGAGATCCAATGCTACATGTGCAATAATGTTGGGAGACATTCTCATATCCAGATTTCCTTGAGTTGATTTTCACGTACACTTTGTGATTCTTCGCTCTCACATAACGCGATGCGAAAGTTGTTGAAAAGAGAAGAGCATTTTGTTTGTTGACCCAAACATTTATTGTATCCTCATCTCCCATTTTTTTTTCCAAGTAGTACTTGAAGCAGTTGAATATAACCATATCCAAATTGTCAAATTGTTACTTAACAAAGAAGCTAAAATAGAAGCCACTACAAATAAACCGTGGACATCTTTGCATCGAGCAGTTAATAAAGGATATTTGGAAATTGTTCAACTTTTGACCGAGAGAGGGGCCAATGTAAATGCACAAGAAGAAGAGGGTATGACGCCGTTGTACATAGCATCATATAAGGGACATTTAAATATTGCAACCTATCTATTAGCTAAGAATGCCGATGTGAACATTCAAACTAAAAATCAAACCACACCCCTGCAAATAGCATCAATGGATGGACATTTTGAAATTGTAAAATTACTATTAGAAGCTAATGCGCATCTCAATTCATTTAATAATGATGGAAATTCAGCCTTGCATTTCGCATGTTATACTGGACATTTAACAATTGTGAAATTATTGCTATCCAAAGGTGCAGAGATTGATGCAATAGCAAATAATAAATGAACAGCTTTATATGTGGCTATATTCTATGGGCATCATGATATTGTAAAATTTTTACTGGAAAATAACGCTAAAGTTGATTTGTTGGATATTAATAACCTAAGTCCGCTTTATTTATCTTTAAAATATAAATTTCCAAAAATTACGAAACTTATTTTGAAGAAAAATCCAATAGTGAATACAACAGCCAAAAAATCATTTTATACCCCATTGCATGTAGCATCTTTATTTGGCTATACAGATGTCGTTAGAATTCTTTTACAAAATAATGCGAATCTCAATGATGTTGATTTTCAACTTTGGTCTGCGCTACATTATGCAGCATGTGAAGGATTCAAAGAAATCGTGGAAATGCTTTTAACAAAAAATGCCACTGTGAATATTTTTAATCAAGAAAATAAAACTCCACTATATCTTGCTGTTGAAAATAGACACATTGAAGTTGCAAGTTTGTTATTAAATGTTTCAGGGATTGATGTCAATACAAAAGAGAAAATTCGAAATATAACTCCATTGCTTCAGGCAACATCTAATGGAGATTTCAACATGGTCAAATTATTATTGGAAAATAGAGCTCAAATCGACGATTTTGATACAGATAATTATACTTCATTACACATAGCTGTCATTTACAATAATAGCAAAATTGTTGAATTATTTGAAATTGCAAAACAATTCTTGGAACACCAGGCGAGTGTTTGCTCTCTTACAAAACAAAATTGGTCTGCATTGCATTTTGCTGGAAGGAAAGAAATTGGAGAATTATTATTAAACAAAGGGGCCAATGTTAATTGCCGAATTCAGGCAACCAGGAAATTTTTCTAAGTTTTTAATATAAATAAACCATACATAAATATGCTTTTTAATTACAATGGTCGTATTTTATTTAAATTAGATCTATCAATTAATGTGCACAATAATATGAATTGAATGGTTATAGATTCAACAGGTGAATTGCAAGATAATTTATTATATATTTTTATGTTTCGCGTTACTCTTAAAAGTAACAATGAGCCGAGCTTATGATAAACATTACCGATAGATTCCATATGTATGTATACTCTTTCGCCATATAATAATAGCTCTCAATGTCCGAATAAAGTACAAATATATAAAATATCGCTTAACATCTGTAAATCGTTTAAAATAAACAACTCTTTTAATGTTGAGCAAAGTTTTGATTCTTTGAGTCCAGGGGAAGGAAAAGGACGAGCGGGGGCGGAGAGGTCAAATATAACTCCGTGCTTCGTCATTTGCCATTATTCCGATCTTGAATCTGAATCCTTAGGGGAAGGAGTTCGGGAAAAGAGGAGCCCTCGTCCATTCATTTAAGGAAACAAAATAGATCTTGGGTTGGGCACAGTGGCACTATTAGGCATATATGAGGGACAGGTCTAGTCCAAATTTTGAGGCTTTACACTTGATATTTAGATATTTTTGGATTATAGTTCTCTCTTAACACTGGTTATACAAAATGATATTTTCAATAATGTACCTATACCAAATATAAGCCTAGGACCACCACTGTTCGGGGAGGAGTGAATGAGGAACCTCTGCCAAATAAAACACCATTCTGTTCGCGAGGCGAGAGAAAAAACAAGGCTTTTAATTTCATGTTTGTTTTCATTTTTATTTCCGCAATTCCCTCGCAATCGACAATTCATTTATTTAGCAAGCTAATAATAATAAAGAAAAATAATTTTATAATAATAAATTATGTAATTACTTTGTAATTTAAGACAATAAATATTAACAAAAAGTTTTATTTCAAATCCTGGTACCTTGCACTCATTTCCGAAAATCCAATAAAAATCTAAAACATTCGTTCTTTAAAATGGTGAAAATAATCATTTTGCATGACAATGATTCAAAATTCTACTCACCTGGTCAAAATATCACAGGCCGTGTAATTGTTGAAACCAATCGTTCTAAATCAATATTAGGTTTTTATAATTTTTAATTAATACAATTAATTTTTTATTCCAAACCATCACTAGTATATTAGAAAAGTGTTTTATTTATTTATAGGTTTAATGATCACATTTAAAGGAAAAGAAAAAATCGATTATATTAGAGGCAGAGCGAGACAATTTAAAAGATTTGAAATTTTTTCAAATAAAATATACTTGTTTGGAAACGGTAATGTATGCAATTATTTTTATAAATAAATATCCAATTATGTAGTTAGGGATACTGAATGTTTTAAGCTATTTTTTAATTATTAAATATAAAATAATGAAAATGATTAATGATTAAAACAATTATTTTTAATAAATGCAATTATATAAAATTTTATAAAAAAATATTTTTATAAATAAATTTTAGGTCAAAATTTAATTGAATTTCCATCAGGAATATCGGAATATCCTTTTCAATTCACTTTACCTTCAAATATCCCATCATCTTGCAGGAAAGAACATGGTTCAATAAAATACAAAGCTAAAGCGGAAATTTTGGAATTTTGTCAAAATATAAAATTGTTCAATCAGAATGCTAAAATGGAATTTGCTGTAAACGCCATTGTGGATTTAAATTTGAACCTCGCGGCAAGGAAAGAAGGAAGAATAAAAAAGGAAAAGTTTGTTTGTTGTTTTTGTTGTAAATCTGGGCCGATTTTTTTTATTTTGATAATTCCTAAATCCGGATTTATCCCGGGAGAAATCATTCCAATCATTCTTGAAGTTACGAATTTGAGCAGACAAAATGTTCTCGGAATGAAATTGAAACTAAGACAAGTTTGTAATTGTTTTAATTATTTTTCAATTTATTAATTGTTTAAAATTTTAGAATTCTTTAAATTTATTAATAATATACTGGGTGGGATATAAATAGCTTCGTTTCCTGTTTACTATATATGGAAAAACGAATCTAATTACAGCCCACCTAATACAAATATTAATTATATAATTTAATAATATTTTTTAGGATTATGCAATTCAAACTCATACGAGTAAATTAAATGTGGATTCAATATGCATTGTTAATAAATACAACGGTACTTCGGTTGGGGAAGGTGAAACATACATTTGGGAAGGACTTTTAATTAAAGTTCCAGAAGTGCCTCCTACTAATTTGGGAAACAGTTCCCTCATCCAAATTAAATACTCAATCCAAGTAAGTATGTAATTATAAATTATTACATATTGCGTAATTTCGACATTTCCAATAATAAATGATAACTTCATGATAAGTTCACAATTTGTTCACATTCTCTTTATATTAAAATATTATTTTCTATTTTGATTCTTCAATAAAGGCAGAGGTAATGATATCAGGATTCACAATGAATTTGCGTGGAAAATTGCCTATAGAAATTGGAACGATCCCAATTGACAGTTCAAGATAATTTTATTTGATTCAACATTTCAATTTTAATTTTACTACGCAAGAACAAATGTTTACTACCAAAATACTTAATTAATTCTTATAAATCAAAAAGATTAATTGAAATTTAAAATGCCTTATTAACCAACATCACTTAATTACTATTCAGTTAAAAATGGTCAAGTGACCCAAGTTCGAGCTCAAATTGCCCTTTTATCCCGAAATGAATGAAATTGAGTTTTTGAATCGGATCGAAGCGGATTTCCCCGCAGTCCAAGAACTCATCACTTTTGATTTCATCCCAGATCCCACAAAATCTCTCAACCCGTGAAGGAAATTGAAAATCCTCCGCTTGTTGCAATTTTTCGGAATGGAATCGGACAATTTCCAGGAGTTGTTCAAATCCCTTCGGGATTTCTTCCCCAACGGAAACGAATTGGAGATTTCAATTGAATGCTACATGTGCGAGGATTACGACCAAGGGAAAAGCGCCTTGCATTACATCGTCTCCGCCTACCCCTTCTTCGTTTGTATGGGGAATGAATGGAAGGAGTTGGACAAGTTTCGGATTTCCCTCAACCTTTTTTGGTTTTTATTTTTGTGGAATTTTAGTTGGAGCATTCGAATGTCCACCGCTCCCACGCCAATTTCCTCTTCCTCGAAAACGAAGTTTTCGTTGTTCGATCATATGCTCTCTATCCATTTCAATGCTTTCATAAACAAGTTCAAATTTTTCTTTTGTTTCTTCACTTGTTTCCCAATTTTTGTAATTCTCAAAGATTTTGGCAATTCAAAGTCCGCACATGTAATTGACACATCCTTTAAGGTTGTGTTCACTTGGCCAATCAAAGCGCTGAACAAAGTGGTGAAGTCGCTAAATAAAATAAAATTATGATATTTGATCGGTTATAAGATGTTTGAAAATTATAAGTTGATTTGTTAATTAAAGATGCTTAGAATATTTGTGGATAATTAAAATAATAATAGAATTATAATGAATTGTACATAAAATTCATAGCGCCCAACTGGAGCATGAAGATGAAACGCAGTGTTCCAAGCTTCCATTGTTTCCTTAATTCTCCCCAACATGAAGTGAAGAAAGCCGTGAGTAAAGTGGAGCAGCCCCTGTTGATTTTGTTCCAATGTCTTTTCATTGACAAAAATGTGAAAAAGATGTAGAAACTTTTGTTCATTCTTAATGGGATCTCGCAGGAGAAGTCGGAGCAGTTCGATTCTTGAACTGTAACTTGTGTCCATTTGGATTTCCTCAAATTGAGCTTGAGCTTTTTGCAAGTCGGCGACAGCCCTTCATTAAAAATTAAACGAATTTCACACATACACTCAAAATTTAATTATAATGGAGAAATTCGATTATAAAATTATGAAATGTTTTAGGAATATTTAAATTGTCTCCTTACAGTATTTCCAATGTACCAGAATCCCAAGCTTGATTTGGTTTTTACTGAATTTGGGTTGGACGCTAAGCATTTTTCCAATATTTCTTTTGCATATTGAAAATCTCTTTCCCTGTGCGGTAGCAATGTTGTTAATAAAGTGACAATGAGGCACGAGATATTTGGATCGCTTTAGATTCCATCATCTTCAAGAATGATTCTAAGAATAAAGGTAATTTCCAATGTTATAATAATTTTCAAAATAAAATTATCATCATTTATTATATTAAATTATTAATATATTGAATTTGATCAATATTTATATTGAATATGTATATAGTTAATAATGAGCATTTATTACTTTGATTGATCTTTGTAAAATTGAGCGATTTGTTGGTTGGATGTGAAAGTCAATGGACCGACAATGCACGGGTCATCAGAAGGACTTCTCCATTTTCCCCACCAATCTTTCTTCTCATGCACGTCGGCAACACAGAGAAGTTGGGATAAAAGGCAATAGACATTGTTTGGAGCCATTTCAAGGGCCCTCTGTATGAAATTAATTTGTTTCTTCCGGTGGTAATTTGGGGTCCTCGAACGAAATTCTGTACCATCGTCTGAACCGATGTGCCATCAAATGCCACTCGTAATGAGCAGGTTCCAAATTGTTAATTAGCTTATAAATTAAAGAAAATATTTTATATTCAATATTTCGAACATTTATCAACTGGCTTGAAATGAAATAATAAATATATATATAATGAATGCTTACAACACGAGTAAGTACTCGAATTTTGATATCCATAAATTCCAATCTTCTCAATTTTCCATAAAAGTAACAATTCATTCCATATACAGCAGCCTGCGATTTTGTGTGGAGATTGTTAAATTGGCTCAATTTTAAATCAACATTTTGGATAAAATTGGCGTTCGTTCCACTCATTTCAAATCCAGAATATTTGAGAAAAAATCTCAGGCCTTTCATCACATATTTCATTCCTTCGGCATGTTCATCGGATAACAATCCTTCGCTGCATGCGTAGTTGGCGTATTCAAAAGATATTCGAAATATTGAGAAATTCAATCTTCGCATTTTTCTAAATAAATACTCAAAAACGCAAGGGTGACCAAATCTCAAATGGTTTTAAATGTCCGATATTTTAATTGTTTGTTATCTCTGGCTGCGGGGATTTTTTGACTGAATCGACTTCTCGCAGAATGGAAAGTTCTTTCGGCAATTACGGACGTCAGATATTCTCTTGAAATCCATTTGAAATAAGACTGGTGGATCTCCAATGCCTTTTTTAATTCAACGAATTCGTCTGGCTGGAAAAATATCACAGAAAGTTTTTCCTTTTCTTTGTCGAACATTTACATTTCTTTGAAGGTTTTGAAGAAATCTTCATGGGAGATTGCCTTTGCTCTTGTGGCCATTATCTGTTAAATCCAATGTGATTTGACGTTTAATTAAATAATAAGTTATATAATAATAATTAATAATTATTTAGTTAATTTAAAGTTAATATTTTGATTTGAAAAAATATTTAAAATAAATAAATAGAAAATAAAGGAATAGAAATGATACCTAAATGTTTTTGAACCCCTCGACCACGTTCAAATCAAAGCAAACCCATTAACGTGAAAAAAAATCTCAGGTCATAGTCGTAATTAATTGTCAAAGAATGAGAATCAGATCAATCTGATCCGTAGATAAGAATTATTATTAGATTATTATAATTATAATTCGGATAATCCAATTATCGGAATCGAGTGTACTTTTAACGAGAGTCACGAGAGATATGAATCATATGAATAATGAATGCCGAATGAGAAGTAATATATTCATAGACGTATAGACCCAATATATATTCCTATTTTGGTACAATTCTTTCCACGATTTATATAGAAAGTGAGAGAAGTGGTTTTCAATGTCGTTGCATACCCCAACATCCTATACAAAATATTCACCTCTAAACGTAAGAAGTACACGGTCAATAATACTACAAGTTAATTAATTATTATTAATTTCAAATTAATCTCATTTTCATATATTTTTTATTATTTTTTGTTAATAATAATGTATAATAAAATAATGCACATCTTGGCAAATCTCATTAAACGTCAAAGTGGACCCTGACATTATATACTGACATGATAAATTTGTATATTGTATTTATGTATTTATTAAGTAGGTATATATATATCTTAAATAATTATATAATTAAAATTTATGTCTGATTAAAGACAATTTATTTATTCCTGCTTCAAGCAGGATTTAAAACCATTTCCTCTTCGGAGAATGCTAAATGCAGCTGTCGGAATATTTGTTCTTCGTGGAAGCTTGTGTTTAAACAAGTGAATTATTTACAAAATAGGATTTTCATCTATTTGTTCCGTATTTATCGAGATCCCTCAAATTCTGTTTGTCAACACATTCCAGTTCATAGGCTTCATAAATTGTATTTTTGTTTGATTTTTTTTCGTTTCATTTATTTAAATAGTTTGAAAAATCTTTCTGAACAAACACTTTCGCCAGATATAAATACCTCACAAAATTTCTTATTAATCACAATCTTAAAGCAATCTCAAAATTAATTCATAAACATTCAGTTGAATATAAATTGAAATATTTTTTCTAATTTTAAAGATAATATTCAAAAATATTTATAAAATGAATTCTCAAATCGTTGCTGTTTTCATCATTGTCTGCTCAATCGGAATGGTAATTTGGAATTTTGATTTAAAGTTACAAAATCTAATTCAATTAATTGTGCAGATTTCTGTATCCTGCGCGGAAGAAAAAGAAGGGGAAAATTTAATGGTGCCTTATGTTTTGATGGGAGATCAGGATCAATTGTCAGAAAGCAATCAAGGATTTTGTACTCCAGAGAGTTGTCAAAAAACTTGTAAACAAAATGGCGGATGTAAAAGTACATGTAAGTTTGGTGTCTTTTGCTTCTGCTGGCCATGTTAGAATTCACATTTATTTAAAGTTAAAGTTAACAGAATTAATCACGTCATTTCTAAATTAAGGGATAATGAAAATCAGTTTATAATTTATAATAATCCGAGTAATCTTTTTGTTTGGGGTAAGAAGGGCAAATCAAATAATGTTTACCTAATATTAATGATCGTTGCTAGTTGCATAAAACTAAATACTTATATATAAAGCAAATACCTTAAGAAGTATCTTATACTTTACCGACTTTGTAAAATATGAAACGTTTGACAGTGCTAATAAATTTTCTTGTTAATAGTCATTGGCCTTCAAGTTATTCATTTATTTAAAATAATAATTGATAAATTACGCAAATATGTAGAAGTTCATTTGATTATATAATATGGCATTAAATGAAAGGATTGCAAAATTCTTAATCAAAATGTTAAAATTATTGTCATTAACTTAACTTATGGCGTTAACCTAAATTTAACGTTTTTAAAATCAATGTATTAAAACTTATGGAAAGGAGAGTTACAAAATTGATAGATCCGAATAGATGAGAAAAGCCACGATAGATTAATTAATTATATTAATTAATAAGCTTTTAGTTTCTTAATTATACCTAAATTGTAATAGTAATTTTGATCTCTCGTGTTTAAATGGAAATTGTCTCGGGTTTCTTAACTTCGCGGTTTGGCCAGTTATGATCATAAGTTCCTGAAAAATATCGTCGTTGAACTGTTGGAGGTTGTCGAAGGGAATTGCCATGTTGAGGTCGTGAAGTTTGATTCCGATTGTGTCTTTCCGATTTCGATAGGTTTTGAGTATTTGAATGTTCACCAGATCCAAGCCAATTTGTCTGAGCATTTCGATAAGATCCATTTCCAGGTCGATTTCCATTATCTCGAGAATTAAGATTCTTTTCTGTTCTCATATTCTGTCGTCCTAATTCAATTTCCTTATCCGCTTGTATTGGATTTTAAATGGATTTAAAATTTTCCTTCGTTTCTTTACGAATGTTATCCCAATCATTGTAACTTGCGAAGAACTCGGAAATTTGAAAAACGCACATGTAATTGAAACATCCTTTCAAGTCATGTTGGTTTGGCCAATCAAAATGGCAAACAGTGTTGAAGAAACTCTAAGTAAATAACAATCAAAATTAATTCAAAATGAATTATTTGCAAAATAGTATAGAAATAAAAAAAAGTCTCATTATAAATATTAAAATAAATAAATGATGTTATTAAAATTTATAAATAATAATTTTACATGAAAATCAAAGTGTCCAGCAGGAAAAAGATTATTACTCACAAAGGTTTCAAAATGTTGGAGAAACTTTTGTTCATTCTTGACGGGTTCTCTCAGGAGAAGTCGGAGGAGCTCGCATTTCGGAAGTTTGCTAATTCCTTCTTTTAAGATTTCCTCGAATTGAGTTTGAGCTTTTTCCAAGTCTTGACCCTCCTTAAAAATCACATCAATTTCAATATAAAATAAATAAATTTTAATAATTTGTAAATAATGATTTTTACATTTTTTATTATTATAAATCTTACATGATTTCCAATGTACCAAAATCCCAAGCTGGTTTTATTTTTGTGGAATTTGGGTTGGATTCCAAGTTTTGTCAAATATAGCTTTTGCATATACAAAATCTCGGTCTGTATAGGGCAGAAACGTTGTAAAAAATTTACCGATAAGGCGCACTATACTTGGCTCACTTGACATTTGAAAATCTTCGAGAATCATTCTAAAAAAGAAATTAATCATAAATGATTTAAAATTAAAATGATTTATAAAGAACTTGAATATCACAAATTAAAATGTATCTTCAATCGTCATTGATATTGTTACGAAGAGGTTTAAGTTTTAATTTTTGATAACATTTATAAAAATTTACTTTGATTCATCTTTATAAAATAGAGTAATTTGTTGGGTTGATGTAAAATTGAGCTGGCCAACAATGATAGGGTCTTCTGGATGCATTCCCCCTTTCCCCCACCACCCTTTTGAAAAATACAAGTCGGAAACACAAAACAGCCGAGCCAACATACAAAAACAAAAGATGTCATTTGAAGGCGATTCAAGGGCCTCGTTGTTGTTTATTTCGTCTTCCGGCGGTAGAGTTTTTCTTGGACAATTCGAATTTCTAATCCATCGTTTGTAGCGATAAGACATAAAATGCCATTCATGGTGGTTTGGTTCCAGTTCTTTAATGATATTTAAAAAATAATGAAAAGGGGTAATATCTACAGATAATCAAATTACAAATACAAGCAATTGTTTAGTAATACAGTAATAAATAATAAAAAAAATTTAAAACAGTGAAAATAATAATTATTAATTATATAAATTTCTTACGGTATCAGTAAAAATTTCAATTTTCGACTTTCGCGAACTCGCGATTTAAAACCGCTACCAAATCGGAAATTGACTTGAATGGGCGATAATTAATTTTTGCATCATTGACAGCGGGGATTTTATCTTTGTAATGACCTCTTGTACGGAGCAATGTTCGTTCAGCAATCGCGGATGTGAGAAATTCCCTTGAAATCCATCTGAAACTCGTGAATTTTCAATGCCTCTTTTAATTCAGCAAATTCTTCTAGTCCGAAAGGCCTTTCCGAAATTTTCTTTTTTTAGTCAAACATTGTCATTCCAGTGTGGGTTTCAATGAGCTTTCCAGAAGATACGTCCCATCCTTCCGTCGCCATTGTTCTGTAACCTGCAATGTTTTCTGATAATTAATTATTTAATATAGCTCTGCTTATATACAGCTTTTTTTAGCTTACATTAAAACAATTGTAAAGTTCAATAAACTAAAAGCGCAAAAGGTCGAGTGAAAAAATCTTACTTTTTATTGTTAGGAACGTAATCGTCAGAGAATGCGAATCAGATCAATGTGATCCAAAGATCGAGGCTCAAATTAATAAATAACCGTGGATCTGAAATCATTTTAAAATTTTAGATTTTGATTAGCAAAATCAGCATGATCGTAAGATAAGCGATTTGGAAATTTGGATCCAATAGATTTAAATTTGGGTTGAATTTATCTCAGAGTTTAGGAAGTTGGTGAAATGAGTTTTATGATAGTTCGTCAAAATATGAATGTCCTATATTACCCCAAATAATTTAAGATCCGTAAGAAATGCCGATTGAAATATCTCAGGTTGTTTTGTGTTTTAAGTCACAAATAATAAATTATAATTTTATTATCAAGCTTATTTTATTGATGTTTAGTTGATTAATTAATTATTTAATATTGACTATTTAATGTAATTTTTTATAAATAATTTTTTAAATCAATCAAAATCTTTAAAGCTTTATTCAGTGGAGTGTTAAAATCGATAATTTTTTTTACCATTTCAATATAAATTAATAAAAATCTTCCAAATGACTATGGACGAGTTGATCTTCGAATTGGCCACGGTCTGGTTGTGGATTATTGAAAGTAAATGAATAATTATTCACAATACAATATACATTGTTATAGACAGAGTTGAAACATTTTTTAAATATAACTAATTTAATAATTAATTCAATGTTTAAGTTTATTTTAATTTATCATTTGGAGTGATCTGACTGTTTAAATTCAGCGATTAAGTTCCCTCTTTTTCTTCGGATTCGGGCGAAAGTGCTCGGTGTGGAATTTGCGCGAATTGAGGAATTTCATCAAGGCCTCATGTTTAGGGAATGTTGTTACAAGCCAAGGGAAGAATAAATCCGAAGTAGTTTGCAGGAAGTCGCTTTGGGTGGAGCAAAGGGGAAAGCTGAACTTGGTAATTTCCTCCGTTGTGAATTTCCCCGTCGCGTCGTTCAACTTCTCCAATGAATCAATCCCCAAATTGACAACTTTGTTTCCCTTCTTCCATTTTAATAAAATTCACAACTTTCTCTGGTGCGGAAGTGAAATGGTTGAGGAAACTCCAAATGTTCAAATATCCACCTCGTCCATTACTAAAATCAACAAATCAATTGTCATTAATTAAACAATGTATTAATTAAAATACATTATTGCTTAAAAAACTATTTAAGCAATTCCATTAAAATTATATTATTTATTTCTAATTTTTATTAAAATTGTATTATTTGTAAATTAAAAATTTTAATTAATTTTAATTTGTAAATTAAAAATTTTAATTAATTTTAATTTTTAAATGAATTAATTGTTTTTTTATTTGAATAATTCCAACAATCTTACATACTGGGAATTGCATTGTTGAAGACGAGAGTATCCACGCTCAAGTTCTTGAAATCCTCCCTGTTCACTTTTGACTCGTCCAAGAAAAAGTCGGTTGTTTTTATCGTCCAAGAAAAAGTCGATTGTTTTTAAAAACTTGAACCCCAAAATGAAAACTTGCGGCGCCTTGAAATTTGACTCATCGTCTTCAGCATGATGATTTCCAGTCCAGTTTGGGGATCAATGTCAACAACGACTTTGTCGAGCTTCGGGGCCAATTTCATGATTTCCTCCGAAAGGATCCTGAGCCCTTCGTGAGTCTTCCAGAAAACACCGTAGCAATATATTCAATAATGGCAGCAGAGAAACTCCTTACTTTTCCTTCCTAAGTAAGTCTTAAGTCCTCGTTTCCATTGCCGAAGCTTGAGTATGGCATATTCTTTATGCCCACTCTGTTTATTCTCTGCATTGGGCTTGTGCTCGCTGAACTATGTGGAGCAACTTGTATTTGCATGGAGTCAGCATGTATACATGATACATGGCGTATTTCCGTAAAGTTCAGCCTAAATATCATATCCATGTGTAAATAATCTTATAATAAGAAATAAAGAAAATTAACAAATAACAATATTATCAAATATCATTATTATTCTAATTGCTATAAAACACGACAACTTTTTAATCCCATAATGGATTACCACGAGCTTTGGTGATGGTCCTTTTACTTGTTACTTCAAAAGTTTAATTTGGGTAATTAATATAAATTATTTAGGCTATTTAATAATTCAACGAAATTGTTTTAATCAAGACAATTAACATTTTTAATAAGCATCTTATGCTATAAAACCCAAGTTTTTATTCTACGGTCATTTTATTAAACATTATGAATCTTATTGTGCTTATAAATAATGAAGTTTACTTTTGAATACAAATAATAAAATTTAATCATTAGAAAAATTTGATAAATACAAATTTTATTTTATAATTCAAAATGGGGTTTCTATTTATTAAAATAATTTACTTATGTACAATTTTGATTTTACAAATTAACACTATATTTGTTAATTCGTTAAAAATTGATAACACTCGATTTGAAATTAAAACTAAAAGTTCATCTCACTTTAATGAATTTAAAAGTTGCGAAAAATATTTTTATGGAATGAATAATGATATAAAAGAGAATTCACTATTTAATAACTACATAGAACATTTTTCTGATTCTGAATCTGTTGTTTCAATACAATTTCATTTTAATGGACGCACTTTTAAGAATAGAGAGTTTATTACTCAAGAAAATATGACACCAGCATATTTTAATGAATTAACAATTTCTTCAACCTATTTACATAAATTTCCATTATGCACCGTTTTATTTTTTATTGGTGAAAGAGAAATTAAAACAATTAAGGATTTTTTTATAATAAATAGTCAGTTAATTTATACGAATTACCGTTTTGCAATGAGTAGATTTAATTTCTTCGTCCTTGCATTTCAAGAGGGATTTATTTTACCCGAGGAAAAAGTTTTCAATGTATATTATGAAACTTTTGACATTGAAGATAAAATGTCTCTTACTAGTTTATATTATCCTGCTGATCATTTCATTATTTATGCAATATCCAATAATGATAAACCTGCAGAGAAATTGATGGTTTTGAAAAGTTTTCTAAAATATAATAATTTAATCAATAAAAAACCATCAGAAATCTTTATAATTTTTTTAAGGAATTTAATAGAAATTCCAGAAAAAGAAATTATAAATATCTACAGTTCAAATATAAAATCATTTTATTCCCAATTAAATAATTTAAAAGATTTTGAAGGCGCAGTTATATACAACAATGATTATATCTATAATCATAAGGCAATAAATCCAATAATATTAATATGTCATATGAAAGACGAACGTCCGTTTAATGATTTCCCTGATATTTGTTTAATTGAAATTATATCTAAATATTTTAACATATCATTTGAAAATGAAATAAATCAAAACAATATTATTAAAATAATTGATTATCGAGTTCCGGAAATATATATTCTCAGAACAAAAGGAAACAAACCACCCTTCTATCAATTTATGTTTGCATCGTTGTATATGCCTTTTATTTTTAAATATGATTATACTTTTACAAATTTTATTGATAAAACAATTGTGATTAATTATCGTCACTTAATAACTCCATTTAATACTTTAGTTTGGATAATATTAATAATCTTATTATTTATTATCATGTTATTTTTAAAACTTGATTATACATTTTCACGTTTTACTGG
This sequence comes from Neelides folsomi, assembly GCA_034687125.1. Taxonomy (NCBI): domain Eukaryota; kingdom Metazoa; phylum Arthropoda; class Collembola; order Neelipleona; family Neelidae; genus Neelides; species Neelides folsomi. Next base: position 35,913 of record JAQGBZ010000494.1, read on the forward strand.
TCAAATTAAATTTGTTCGATTAAATAAATTGTATTCAGCAATATTTCAATTAATATTTGAACAGGGGCATTCGGAAGTTGATAAAATTCCATCGAAGAACTTTAAATATATGTTTTTAATTGGGAATTTTATTTTAATGTCCTTAATAATTAGCACTACTTATAAGTCGAAATTATTTTTAATCATTGCTCTTGACAAAAATCCAAAATCGTTTGAAACATTTGAACAATTAGCATTTTCGACAAAATCTCCAATAATTTATACTTTGTTTGGTACCATAGAAGCTGATAGATATCAAGAATTTGCTAGACTGAATAATATTAAATCAGATCAAGCCTTTAAATATTATTACGAAAACTCAGAACCATATTTTTATGATGTTTTGAGAAATAAATTTAAGTATAAAATGTTAGAAATGTTTCAAAATAAGATTACTTACATTCCAAATGCATTTTTATCTGTTTATGAAAATGCTACTATTATCTTTGATATATGGTCGGGTAAGATCACATTACCATTGAACTTTATTATATTAGATAGATATGCTTACATATATACTTTAGAAACATATTTTGAGCAACATTTTCCAGACAAATATTATATGATTAAAGAAAGGGAATTTAGAAATTCTGAATCTAATTCTGAAGTGAATAGTTATTCATATCACCTTTTTATATTCTTTATTTTTAAATCAAATTTTAACGATCAATTTAAAAACGTATTTGATGCCATGTTTCGATCAGGTATTTGGAATATGTGGAACGAAGGACATGAAATTATCTCACCATTTATATATTTGTATGAAATTAATAAGGAAAATTATTATCGTGCAAAAAAATGGAATAGAAACAATTTTGATAAAATCAACACATTTAAAAGTTTATTAAAATCTCCTGAAGAATACAATCCAACTCGTTTAATAATCAGAAAAATTCTTCCAATCTTAGTAATTGGATCTTTATTGTTGTTACTTTCCATTTTAATTTGGTTAGGGGAAATAATTTTACATCTTAACTATTATTTTAGATACATTTTTCTAATTATGTTAGCATTAATTAGAGTTTCGTTTGAGAAACGCTTTAAGCATTTTATTTAAACGTATAATTAGACTTAATAATCGTCGTAAATAATACAATATTGCGAGAATATGAAATATGTAAATTCATTGTGTTAAATGTAACATTAAATAAATAATGAATAAATGATATTAAAAGAAAATAATTTTAATTCAACAAGAACTTTATTTGATTGTTTGTTAATTTTTAATGAACGATATTATTAAATGTAAAATGATATAATGAATGTCCAATCTTAAATTTTGGTTAAAAACCCAATCAAATTGAAACTTATGATTTCGTCGGCATGTTGCTGTCGAGAACATTAATCATTGGTTCAACGATTCTTGTAACGTAGTCAATCCCAAAGAGAAAATCTAAATGCATGTAATCATCTAATTTCTCAAATTTAATTAAAGTCCCCGGGTTGGCGGCGTTTATTATGCCAATCAATTTTTCAACATCCTACGACAAAGATAATAATTAATAAAATGATTAAAAATTATTTATTTAAATTATTTAATTAATTTAATCACGGTTGGATCAGCCAAGAAATCTTTTTTCCCGTAATAAATTGCAGTTTTGGCCGTAATGTTGACTAGATTGTAATTTTTAGGAATCGGCGGCAAACCAAGAAGTACTAATAATAAATCCCGCGTGTCCCATTGACAAAAGTTTCCTGATTTAATTTCTTGAGCATAATGTAAAAGTTGTCTTATTGAACCAACGGACGGATAATGAGAAATACCAAATCCAATTTGAGACTATAAAAAATTGATTTTAATTTGCATTAAATTAATTGTTTAAATAGAAAATTTAATTGTTCAAATTGTTCAAATTTGAGAAAATTACACAATTTGTATTTCTTAGATTGAAACCCGAAATTGAAAAAACGACATTTGTGCAAATGTAACTTCCTAAATTAGTTGAACAAATTGGGCCAAGCAAACTTTGTTGCACTGGATACGTAAGATTATGTGGTCCAGGAAACGGCCCATCCCCGATAATAGGATTATTTAAAAGCTAAAATTAAATTTTAATTCATTCTTAGCCAAAATTATCGATATTTTATCAATTATAATTAAAATATAATGTTTGAAAATTAAATTTAATAAATTACATTGGCAAGATCTCCAGCAACCTTCCCTGAAATTCCCAAAACGCCATTTGCATTTGACATAAAGGCCGGTGGAGCCAAAAGAATTCCTACTTTGATTTTAGCATTGTATTCTGGCCGTTCACTCAACAACACCAAATATTCCGTAGCGCCCATTGAATGCCCAATAAAGGCGAGATTACTATAGCCAGTTATATTAAGGATATAATCAATAATTTCTGGAGCGTCTTGGCTTCCAAGTTCGTGCCAACTGGATGAAAAATAATTTAAATATTTAATTGCTTTTAATTATTCAGGCTAATTAAGTAATTGTAAGTGAAGTAAATAAATAGGTTAAATAAATAATTAAGGCTTATATAAATATTCAATTTCACCTGAATCTCCAATAAGCACCATATAAACTGGCATTTAATCCATTTGTAGTTCCTTGAGAAAGGGGCGTTCCACGGGCTTGGGGAATCCAAACATTATAACCAGCTTTTAACAAAAGTTGCGCTACATTCAAAATTAACCAAAGTTGATTTAGATTAACGTTAAAGTTAGAATTTAAATTAAAATTAGCATGATTCAATCACGAATAGTATTTCCAGTAGCAAGATCAGCAATAAACCAAGCGTCCGCATTGGCCAAAAGAGCATGATTGAGATAAATCGGTCCTTTTGTAGAATTTGTAGTATTCAGAGTTCCAGGAAGTCTGTAGATGTTTAAAATGTATCCAAGTTTCGTTGTCACATAATGGATGTCAAACTTAATGTTGTAAGTTTCTAAAAGCTGTGACTGATTATAAGAATAAAAAACAAATTAAACAATTAATTATAATAATTTATATAATAGAGTATTTAGTTCTTATTTATTTAAAAAAAATTAATTAATTTTACTGTATTTTTGTTGAAATCAGGATTTTGAGGAGCTAAAGGTCCCTTTTGTTGCCAATTGCAACACGAATCTTTATTTGCACCCGTACAGTTTTGCCCGATTTGGCATGATATTTCTAAAACGTTCGACGAAAATATTATTAATGTGAGAAAAAAATATATTTTTTCCATTTTCTCGAAAAAAAAGTTTAAACTAAAGAAATGAATGATTGGAGTTTTATTTATATTCTTTTCAAAATTCTCCTGAGTGCACACTTTTTTCACAGAACAATGGCAGAATATTTCAATGCCATGGTAATAAATCACTCAACTTTGCAAAGATACATTATTATATAAATAACATATTTAATATCTCTGCACGAGTCATGAAGATCTCCATTGTAATTTATGTATTGGGCAAGCCAGGGATTTCCTTTGACAATTTTAAAAATTAACTCTTAGAAACATGTTATAAAAGCACGATAACAAAAAATATTTAATAACATGTTTTTCTACATTCAATTCCTTTTCGATTTTAGTAGTTAATTAAAACCATTTTAGAGATAAAAGGTCAAGGGAGATCTGACTTGCTCTATATGTATTAATATGTATTTTTTGAGATAACTATGATGCTATTTAAACTATCAGTTACAGGTCACAACCCCGCAGACCTTGAGGTCCATTGGAGTCGCCTTCAATGGATTAAGCGTATTTACATTCGTATAAGCTTGTTAAATGCCCCTCGTTAAATAATATATATATAATATGAATTTAACTACACTCTACCTCGGTTAAGATCACCTCGGTTAAGATCACCCCTCGGTTAAGATCACCTTTTTCTATGTTCCCTGCATAGGTATAGGAATTGTAATGCTTTAAACCTCGGATAGTGTCACCTCGGTTAATGTCAACTTCGGTTAAGATCAC